>JALPQI010030738.1:0-18463 GCA_025490895.1 Thaumatotibia leucotreta | reverse complement strand
CTAAGAGATGTTTGATAGTTTGCGGTGTGGTGTTATCGCATGGGCAGGTATTGTCATCGGTGATTTTATGTCTGTGGAGGTAGACTTTGTTGAAGCCGTGGCCGGTAAGTATTTGAGTCAGATGGAAAGTGATCGGTGTTCGTTGTCGGATTTCTGTGATGTGATGTAAGGTGGGAAGCCATGCCTTCAGATGTTGTCCTGTGGTGCTGCTCTGATATATGCTATTATGCGTGTCCATAGTTTCTCTCCGGAGGTTTCTTCGGTGGTAGGATATCGGGAATTTACAATAGTCTGGTTTCTTGTGCAGCTGTGCCGCGTGTTTAGCTGCGGCATCAGCTGCCTCATTGCCAAGTAATCCGTTGTGAGCCTTTATCCAAGAGAACTGTATTTGGTGTCCTTTCGCTTTGATTTGCGTTATGCATTTTTGAGTACTATTGATGGTAGCGTTGGTACTGCTTCTGAACCTAAGTTCCTGTAAAGCTGACTTAGAGTCAGAGAAGATCGTTGAATTTTCCAGATCGAGTGTGAGACATAGCTTGCAAGCTTGCTCGATCGCCAGGCACTCAGCCTGGAAAACAGTGCAACTGCTATGCAATTTAAACTTTTTCACTGTTTCTCTTCCATCTGGGTGTTGTATAACTACTGCCGCGCCGACCAGCTCATCATATTTACTTCCGTCGGTGAATATTCTGTTCATATTTGTGGTGTAATAGGGCTCTAAGTCTTGTTGGTTAACAACTTCTTTTATTACTATCTCGGTCCTGTGCGCTGGATGCATAAGTTCTTCGACTGGAATCCTTTTGTCATATGCAATGTCGTCGGGTAGGAATTTAGTTTTGCATGATCGTTTTGCGTTTTCAATAGATGCCACTTCTTTTATTTTGAGTGGAAGGGGTATGAGGGCGGCAAGTGCTATCGATTCAGTGGTTGGGAGGGTCCTGAAACCACGAACTATTTTTATTGCGAACCCACGCTGGAGACTTAGCAAGGCATTTTGTGTCTTTTTGTAGTTTGCTGCGCTGTGCCAAATCTCAGCAGCGTAGGTCACAATGGGTTCAATGACTTGTTGGTAGATGATTTTTATGTTTTCGGAGTGGACACCCCACGTCGGTTTAACAAAGATACTTAGTCGTTTATATATTTTTAGGGATTTGTTAATGGCGTATTCGACGTGTTTCATGAATTTAAGATTCTGGTCAACTATGACACCCAAGAGCTTAAAGTCGTCGCTGAACACGATTGGCATGTTGTTCATCGCTATTTTTGCTGCTTTAGCCTTGGGTGTTGGTGTGATCATTTTTGTTTTGTGTGCTCCGAAGTTCAATTTATTGTCCAGCCCCCACTGATATATATTTTCAAGTATTCCGTTAGTCTTTCGTTCCAGATGTTCTACGCTGTCAGCTGAGCAGATCAATAGTATGTCATCAGCATATGCCTGCAGATGGCTACCCTCAGGCAAAGGAGAGTCCAGAAGCGTGTCCAGGATCGTGTTCCAGAATATAGGTCCCAGAACAGAACCCTGAACACATCCGAGAGACTGTTCCTTTGCGAAGGTAGCCTCTGCATAGTTAAGAATGACTTTCCTGTTTTCAAGATAGTTGCAAATGATATTGTAAATGTTGAGTGGGCATTTGACCTCTATTAGCCTATTTAATAGTGCTGGCCACCAGGCGTGGTCGAATGCCCCCTCAATGTCTAAGGATATTACTGCGACTAGTTTCTGTTCTAATTTGTACTTCTTTATTTGGTTTAGGGCCTTGTTTAACGCGTCTGTTGTTGAATTCTGCTCCTTGAATCCATATTGTTGCTGACTGCAGGCGTTGTGTGTGCGTAGGTAGTAAGTCAGTCTTTTGGCTATGATTTTTTCCAGAACTTTTCCAAGCACATTTATAAGCCCTATGGGTCTGAAAGCTGTGACTTCCTTATAGTTGTCCTTTCCTGGTTTGGGTATTGTTTTAACGACCGCGACTTTCCAGCTATTTGGAAAATAGTTAAGTTGTAGGCATTTATTGTATAATTTGGTTATTAGCTCCGGGTAGGCTGAAATTGCCTGCTTGCAAATATCAGCTGTTAGGTTATCCAGTCCAGGTGCTCTTTTGGGGCTCATGCTGTTTATAGTTTCTTCGATTTCAGCTGTTGTGAATGGTGGTTCGTTTTCTGTGTGATTATTGTTGTTGTGTATTTCATGGTTTCTAATTCTATTTCTTATTTCCAGGTGGTGAGCAGTGTCATTGGTAACGGAGTCGTAGGGGAAGAATCTATCGGCAAGTTTTTCAGCGGTGTCTATAGTGGAGGTCGTGTATGTGCCATTACAAGTTTTTAGTGTGGCTGGCGGCTGCGGTTGAGGTGCCTGTTTTAGGATGCGATTGGTTACGGACCATACGTCGTCTCTACCCTGGCTTTTACAGAATTCGCGGAAGTGCTCGGTAGAGGTATCACGGATTTTCCTTGCGTATTCAGCTCTGGCTTCGGCCAGTTCACGAACAATGTTATTCAGGTCCTTTCTGCCCCTTTTGAGGTCCTGCAGGCGATGGTGGAGGCGTATTACATTCTTTTTCATATTATTAAGTTCCTCGGTCCACCATGGGATCCTTATGTGTGGGGTTTTTCGTTGAAAAACTTTGTCACATGTGTTCTTCAGTACGTTTGTCAGATCAGTTATAAATAAGTCAACTCCGTCCCGGTCGAGTGTGTTAAAGTCAGTATTTTCTATTTCGGTGCGTTCAATATTTGTTTTTAGTTCTTGGATGAAGTTCGCCCAATTGGCCCTCTCTGTACTGTACTTGTATGTAGATGTGGAAGTTTTCTTTTTGGTGTGGCTATGATAAGTTATTATGTTAAATTCGATCCCATGGTGGTCCGAGGATGGCACTATATCTGGATTGACTTTCCAGTCGGTGATATTATTTGCCATGTTGATGGATGCTAATGTGAGGTCTACTATTGACGTCCTGACCTGTCCGTGCGTTACGGTTTCAAAGGTTGCAGTGTTGCCTACGTTGCATATCGCGAGGTCGTTAGCGATAGCGAGGTCGCAGATTGCTCGTCCCCTATCATTATTTTTCACTGAGCCCCATGAGGTGTGCCAGCCGTTTAGATCTCCGCATATAATGTGTTCTACGTTGGTGTGTGAGTTAATGATGTGTTCTAAGTAGTTCAACGTGTTGTACGGGTCTTCTCCAGGTTCTATGTAAACGCATGTTAGTAACAATTTCCTGTGTCCCATTGAAAGTTGTACGGTGGCTATGTTGGCTGTGGCATGTTGAGTGATGCCGATGTAATTGCTCATCTTCTTATTTATTGCGATGCAGGCTTTGGTTCTCTTGTGTGCATCTCCATATTGATAAGTGTCGTAACCGTCTATATTTTTCATAACGTTTTGGTTACCTACATAAGGCTCAGTGATAAATATTATGTCGTGCTTATTTTCTTTGGCGTACTGTACCAATTCCTGTGTGGCGTTAAACCCTTTGCCCAAGTTGCATTGTAACGCTGTTATGTCATTATTCCTGTTGGTGGTATTCTTCGGGACGCCCTTAGCAGTATCGTACAGCCGTTCTGGCTATACGATCCCATTTGATCCACTCTGGGCAGACCTGACTAAAGGCGTAGTGCCCGTGATCCCTTTCGCTGTTAATGCAGTTTACGCAGCGTGGAACGGACTCCCGGTTGCTACAGCTACGTGTGTCATGGTCTTCGGCGCAGTAAGCGCACTTGGTTGCTGATCGGCACTCCGTTGCGCGGTGCCCAAAACCATGACATTTGTAGCACTGCAAGATGGGTGTTTGGTCCACAGCCATTACCGCTTGATAGCCTATTTTAACTTTCTGGTCTTTAAGGGCGGCCCAGACCTGCGGGCTTACTTCAACGATAGCGTTTTTGACAGATTCGTTCCGTCCCTTAACAGCTCTAACATATTTAACGACTTTTTCCTCCTCAGCGATGTTTGCGAGGAGTTTGCTGTTTTGTTTTGTTATGGCGTCTTCTATTTTCGCGTTTGCGTATTCTGGTATGACGCCAATAACACGCAGGTAAGGGTTTCGCAACTTAGGCACCCCCACCGTAATATTTGCTGTCTTTGCTTTGATGGCAGCGCTTAGTTTCTGCCTATCTTCGTTGCTATCACAGCTAATGACGACTTTGTTGTTGCGGGTCTCGCGCACGCTTTTAATTCCCACCCCGATGTCGACCACGTTGACCTTGTCCTTTACTTCCTTAAGAACTTCTTTGCCACCGTGTCGAGGGTCTATTGACTCTAGTAGGACGACAAAGTTGGACGGGGGCGGTGGGGGCGCCTGTGTTCGGGTGACCCTAGGTCTGTATGGCCTGCCGACTGCAGGCGACGCCATATCGTCCTCAAGTCTCGCTCCAGCCGCCGCCGCCAACGCAGCCTCGGATCTGGGTTTTCGATTCTTGTTCTTACCGACAACGGTGGCGAATGTCTCGTTTACTTCTCCATCTCTAATCTCTTTTTCAATATTTATTTTCGCCGCAAACATTTCTTTTAATGCCTGCTGTTCGGCACGTATTTTTGATATCTCAGCCTGGACCCCAGCGATGATATCATGTTTCAGCTGGGTTATGTCCATAGCCGATTCTTGTACTGTCGATGTCGGTGTTTTGTTCGCCTGTTCCGCGCCGATCACGTCCATCTCGCTCGTGAACCTTATGGTGGCATCGCGGATGGCTTCGACAGCCTTTAATATAGTAATTTTGTTTACTTTTGTGACGCTCCTATTTTGTTTTAGTTGCGTCACAATATCGTCGAGATTGCGGGTTACCTCCGTGCGGTGTCTTCCCGCACGCGTTCTCGAGGCCGGGGCTGCTAATGGATGTGTCTCTACTCATCCACAGCTGCCCCATTTCTGTTATGTCCGAGCTGGGACTACCAACGGCGACAATTGGCCCTTCCATAGCAGGTGCCGGGGCCAGTGTCGTGTTCGGGGCGGTCTGTGCTGTGGCTAATAACGGAGTTGATGTGCCGGTCCCAATAGCGTGCGTGTGTACTTCCGCTTGCACCAAAATATGTATTATTGTGTGTGTCATGCGCGTCATCCCGCAAGTCGACCAGCAGAGGGGCGCGATCGTTACCTGCGACCTGCTCAGCCTCTGTGGCTATTGCCTGTTCCTTGTCCCGCAGGTTTTACGACAGTGACAGGTTCAGAGGGTGCCAGGCGCGCCTTTCTAGGCGATGCGGGAGGTGTGCGATACATTTTTCCTAGTGTCATTTGCCAGAAATTGAAAAATGTATATTTCTTAAACTATGTCGAATATCGTGTCAAAACAAAAAGATTTAGGTAGGAACGTTAAATGTCTATATACTGTGCGATTTTTAGATTTTTATCACTTAAGGGAGCTGAGATATAAAATTATTACTGAACTTTTTTATTTAATTCTAAAAAATCAAGATTTAGGATGAATAAGGGTTTTGTAAGGAAAACGTTTAAACAAAAAGTAAAGATATTAACAAGATCTTTCAAATAAAGCAATAAAAACTTAAGTCTACCGATTAATCTTTAAGGAATTTACGATCAAATGTGGTTGCCGCCACAATTTCTGCAGGCGCTATAAATCGAGTAGGTATTTATACCTATTTGTATGAAATTTTTTCTGAAATCCCGAATCACAATAACGGATTAAATAGAGAACGTTAAATGCGTGTATTATAAGGAAAAACTATTGAAATCTATGGTGAGAATAAAAAGTTATTGCAAATCTAAGTTTTGACTTTCAAAAAGTTACATAAAAATTAATAACTCTTGAACCCGTTGAGGTACTGAAATGGTTCTGGTGTCTAAAAATGCGGGCAATTGAGTTTTAAATTATACCTGAAAACTAGATTTTTAGAGCAAAGTCGGCTGAACAAAATTATCAAAAAACTGAAAAACTACTAAAAATTACGAGGGAAGTGAACTTTGAATGTTGCAGGAAAACTAGTAGAGATATGGACAAAAGCTGTATAACATTAAAGTTTGCAAAAAATTAGAAGAATCTAAATTCAAAAACAAAACAAAAATCTACCGGGGAAAACTAAAGTTATGGGCGAAAAACAAGATTGCTCAGATACTTTTATGAGGGTACGACTTTTTTGTGTAAATGTGTGAAAATTGAAGTGAAGCTAAGTGTGAAGAATTTATTTGTGAATGCAATAATTTAAAACTAATTGAAACTGATATTACTGTAAAAGAAAATTTGGAAAATGTTGAAAAATGAATTTTTGGTGAAATTTTGAAAAACTGCTAAGTGTCGTGAAAGAAGAAATTGAATATTTCAGTAACCAGAAGGGCTAGGGGGGTAAGAGTGGTACCTAAAAGTCGGGGCAAATTAGCTTTAAAATTGTGTCAAATTGGGTCTCTTTGGGTAGTTTAGAACTTGGTTGGTTGCTATCCTCCCTCTGCGAATACCAGCAACAGTGGTGGCAGCAGTTGAGTTTACTCCTGCGTGGGCTTCAGTGCCGGGTCTTGTCTCAGGCTGCTCCCAGCAGGCCTCAGGTCATCTGAGATGGCATGGGATGCAGCCTGGCCCTTCGGGCAGCGGTGGTGGTGCGTGGCACCGTGTTGTCGGGGCTCTTTAGAGCCAGCGGCCGCTGAGCGGCGGGGGATGGCGGGCCTTCAAGGCTCGCGGCGCGGCGGGTGGGTTCCGTCCCTCCGTCGGGCAGACCGTAACCCGCACTGAGCGGGCCGGGGGCGCTGCTCACTGAGAGTAGTGCCGCGTGGAACAAACCACTATAAAAAATGAAACGGAGGAGGGTCGCTCCAGAAATGGATGCGATGGGTGCGGCGATGTGCCAGGTGCACTCGACGTGTAGTCGACGCCGGACCGACCCGTTGCTCGTCAAGGCCGTAGTCATGTTTTGCGACTTTGGTCGGGCGGCGGGGGCCCTGCCTTAATTGGCCGGGCCGCGAGGAAGAAAACCTCAATAAAAAATTACCCCCAATCCTAAGCGGCGCAGCACCGCGAGAGGATGCATGGCTGAGGTGGAGTCAGTCGTTAGTGCTTGCCCCGTTAGTGTACCGGCCGACACACTGACGGGTTACGCTAGGCTTGTCCAGGTGCAGAGGGCACCGCCTGGATCGACCACTATCCCTCATACTCGTGGGAATCATATGGGAACTGAAATTAAAAAAACACAAATAAAAAACATGATGAAAGGCGGAGAGAAACCCAAGATCAAGGGTACGAAGGTGGAGAAGCGCATCCGGAGGAGGAGCAAGGATGGCGCTGCAAAGATGGCGGAGAGCGTGGCGGACATGCTCGCAGCAGACGAGGAAAGCGACCAGTCCTCAGACTGCACGCTCATCTCGGTCCGATCACGATCAAGATCGAGGTCAAACTCAATTACGTCGGTGGGCCCTAGCGGGCGTTTCTGGTCCAACAGCAGGGAAGGCTCCCTTCACCTATCGGACGATTCGTCTCTGGACGAAGCAGGGAAGGTGAAGCGCCCTAGAGGTCGTCCGCCAACAACCGGCCAGTACGTCGGCCTAGCGGCAGCGCAAAAAGCCCTCAACGAGGCCAAACGAGAGGCTCTCGAAGTAGAGGCCGAACTGGCCATTGCGAGCCAGTCGAAAGTGGCGAGACAGCGGCGGGACGCACTTCTCCCAACGTTGCTCTCAGCCAACACAAACCCGGACGAGTCTGCTGCCGGCCTCACCGAATCGGTGACGGCCCAGGTGGCAATCATTAAGGACATAGCGGCTAAGTCCAAAAATCTAAAAGGGACGTTTGTGCGCGCCCTCAAAGAGGCAGCGGAAACCATCGGGGAGGCTGTCTCAATACTGGGCGAGCGCACAATCACAGACGAGACTCGCCAATTGCAGGCATCCAATAAGCGTCTGCAGGCTGAGATGGCCAGCCTCCGCGAGGAGCTGGCTCAGTTGAGAGCAGAGATGTCACGATCGACGCAACGGCAAAGTCCTGTGCGGGAGACTCAGCCCTCTGAAGTAGCCAGAGATACAGAGATGCTGGAAACAGTGACTCCTACAGCAGACAAGTTGGCATCGCAGCGCACAAGCCAACCAGCGGCCAACCTCACACCCGCAACGAGGGATGAGGATTTTATGCGTGCAGTTGCTCTCCAGGTGGGAGCAATAGTAAGTGCACGCCTAGACGGACTAGAAGCCGAGGGTCGTCTGCTCCCGGCCAAGCAACTGCGGCCCCCACTAGCAGCGGGCAACAAGAAGCAGACAGTAGCGCCATCAGCTACTGCTGCGGCGAAAGCCACAGCAGGGCCCAGCGGGAAAGCAATTGTCATTGATGCAACAAAAAAGCCTCAATCTGCCCCTGCTGCTAGAAACAAAAGGAAGGCCAAGGCAAAATCTGGCAATAAAAGTGGAGGAACTAGGACCCAGCCTCCAAAAGAGCCGCCCATTTCGCGCTCACTGCCACCAGCTCCCGCCTCTATGACAGAGGGCTGGAACGTTGTAGCGAGCAAGGGGAGCAAACGTAAAGCTGCCCAACGTGCGGCTCCACCGCAGCCTACGGGGAAGGCGAAGGCCCAGAGACTGAGAGCCCCACGGTCAGCCGCCGTGGTCCTAACACTGCAACCCGAAGCAGTAGAGAGGGGCGTCACGTACAAGGACGTAATTGCCGAGGCAAGGAACAAGGTCCAACTGACGGCCCTAGACATTCCTGGTGGTCTGCGTTTCCGGCGGGCGGCTACTGGTGCATGCATTTTAGAGGTTCCGGGTGCATCCAGTGGAGACAAGGCGGACAAATTGGCCGAAGCCATAAAACAAAACGTAGGCACCGAAAACATTCGGGTATCAAGGCCCTTAAAAAGTGTCGACATTCGCGTCACGGGTCTAGACGAGTCCGTGTCTCCAGAAGAGGTGGCTTCTGCGGTGGCACAAAGTGGAGAATGTGCCATTGAAACGGTGAAGGTAGGAGAAATTCGCCAAGGATTCTCGGGACTCGGCACAGCGTGGGTCCGTTGCCCGATAATGGCCGCGAAAAAGCTGGCATCCGCAGGCCGCCTGCTGGTAGGTTGGGTTTCGGCGCAGGTAAAACTGCTGGACGCGAGACCCTTGCGGTGCTTCCGGTGCTTCCGAAACGGTCACGTCAGTGCGCAGTGCTCAGCGGAAACCGACCGGTCAAATGCCTGCTTTCAGTGCGGTAAGGACGGTCACAAAGCGGCTCAATGCACCGCCCCACCGCACTGCACTGAATGTGCGGCGGCCGGCAAGCCGTCTGGGCACCGAATAAGCAGCAAAGCGTGCACTGCGCCCAAAGCTGCCGGAAAAAGCAGGATGACCAGAGCGGCCAAGGGCCCACGGGCCCCCGAGCAGCCAGTCGAGTCGTCCCCCATAGGGCAAGCCGCGACAGAGGAGGATCTAGAAATGGTCGTCGGTTAAATGGCGACCATTGAATTCTTACAGGCGAACCTCAATCATGCCGCCAGGGCTCAAGATCTCCTCTGTCAGAGCGCGGCCCAGTGGTCGATCCACATTGCAGTAGCCGCGGAGCCCTACAATATTCCAGCCAGAGACGACTGGGTCGGGGATCTGGACAAAACCGTGGCCATAATAACGCGGAGCGCCGCCGGCTCTTATCCATTTAGAAGCGTTAGGAAAGGTCACGGTTGCGTTGCGGTCGTCTGTGGGGAGCTGGCAGTAGTCGGCACTTACTTCTCCCCCAATAAAAGTCTGGCCGAGTTCGAGAGGTTCCTGGCGGAGGTCGACGTCCTCGTTGGGCAGCTGCACCCCACCCCGGTCATTGTGGCGGGCGACTTCAATGCGAAAAATGCGGCGTGGGGTTGCCCGGCAACAGATCCGAGGGGGCATGCTCTTTTGGAATGGGCCATTGCCGCCAACCTAGCCGTTATCAACACTGGCACGGCAAACACGTGCGTGCGGCAACGGGGCGGCTCTATTGTGGACATCACGTTTGCAAGCGCCGCCCTGGCGCGCCGTGTTAAAGGGTGGAAGGTCCTGGAGGATGTGGAAACGCTGTCAGACCACCGGTATATCCGGTTCGGAGTCTCGACGGCCCCCTTGCCCTCTCTCCCAAGGCGGAATGACCCATTCCAGAATGGCCCGCGCTGGGTGCTCAAACGACTCGACCGGGAGGCTCTCGAGCTGGCAGCAATGGTGCGGACTTGGACACCGGAGCCGGAGGAGGTAGTAGATGTCGAGGCTGAGGCTGAATGGTTCCGTCAATCAATGACGGACATTTGCGACGCAGCCATGCCTCGAGCGAAGACTTTCTCCCCGCGACGTGCCGTGTACTGGTGGTCTCCTGACCTTGCGCAGTTGCGCGAGGAGTGTGTGCTCAGGAGACGTCAGTACACTAGGTATAGAAGTCGCCGGCAGAGAAACGTAGAGACGGAAGCGGCCCTGTACGCCACCTATAAGGACGCCAAAATGGCCCTAAAAGTCGCCATCGGTAGTGCCATCGACCGATCAAGGGAAGAGTTTCTGGAGACTCTGAACAGAGACCCTTGGGGGAGGCCATACAAGCTAGTCAGACAGAAGCTTCGCCCGTGGGCCCCCCCACTGACACAGAGTCTCCAGCCCCAGCTGTCGGACAACGTGGTTGCGACTTTGTTTCCACATAGACCTCCCCAACGCCCACCGTCGATGGCGCAGCCTGGGGCGGCTGAGAGGCAACAGACGGCAGAAACCGAGGCACCAAGTGTCACCGAAGGCGAGTTAGGAGCCGCGATTCTGAAGCTCAAAGGGAAAAACACGGCGCCTGGGCTAGACGGAATCCCTGGTCGAGCCTGGGTCCTAGCCGCTGATGCCCTAGAGCCAAGGTTGCGACGCCTATACAGCCGGTGTCTCGAGCAGGGTTGCTTCCCTGAGGCGTGGAAGGTCGGCCGCCTGGTGCTGCTGAGGAAGGAGGGGCGTCCTGCGGAGTCACCGTCGGCCTACCGGCCCATCGTGCTGCTCGATGAGGTGGGCAAGCTCTTTGAGCGGATCATTGCAAGCCGCCTCATCAGGCACTTAACCACCGAGGGGCCGGACCTGGCTGATTGCCAGTACGGATTCCGCAGCGGTCGCTCTACTGTGCATGCGATCCTGCAGGTGAAGAGGATAGCGGAGGACGCAGTCTCCCAGGGTGAGGTCGTCTTGGCAGTATCGCTCGATATTGCCAATGCCTTCAATACCCTCCCCTGGGATTGCATAAATGAGGCGCTTCTCTACCACCAGGTGCCCCACCATCTCAGCCGCATAATTGGGGCCTACCTTCACCGGAGGTTTGTGGCTTTCCCTGGCCAACATGAGTGGGAGAGGAGAGAAATGGTGTGCGGTGTTCCACAGGGGTCGGTTCTAGGGCCACTCTTGTGGAACATCGGATACGATTGGGTGCTGAGGGGAGCTCGTCTTCGTGGAGTAGAGCTCGTGTGCTACGCAGACGACACCCTAGTGGCAGCGCGCGGAGCCACATTCCGGGATGCCGCTATCTTGGCCACTGCGGCCGTAGCCCACGTCGTGGCGAAAGTTAGGCGACTAGGCCTGGAGGTTGCCTTGAACAAATCGGAGGCCATCTGTTTCCATGGCCCCCGAAGAGCGCCCCAGGCCGGATCCCACATAACAGTCGGTGGTGTCCAGATTGCCGTACAACGTACCATGCGGTATCTGGGCATCACACTGGACAGTCGGTGGACTTTCGAGGCTCACTTTGAGCGGGTGACGCAAAGGCTTCTGAGCGCTGCTGCTGCTCTAGGACGCCTGATGCCAAATGTCGGGGGCCCGAAATCGTCGTGCCGTCGCCTCTACTCCGGAGTCATACGCTCTATGGCTCTGTACGGAGCCCCAGTATGGGCGACTCATCTAAACGCCAGGACCATCACCCAACTGCGCAGAGCGCAACGGGTGATGGCCATAAGATCGATACGGGGCTACCGGACGATTTCTGGAGAGGCGGCATGCGTGCTGGCTGGATCCTTGCCTTGGGACCTGGACGCAGGAACCCTCGCGTCGCTATTTTTCTGGCGTGAGGAGGCGCGTGCCAGGGACTTCTGGCCAGCACCACGCGAAATTGAGGCCAAGCGCGACGGATACCACCGTGAGGCCATTGCTGCGTGGGTGGACCGCTTGGCACGACCAACAGCAGGTGCCAGGACAATTGCGGCGGTACGCCCATTCATGACCCAGTGGCTGGAGCGACAACACGGCGCCCTCACATTCCGGCTCGTGCAGGTTCTCTCGGGACACGGTTGTTTCGGGAGATACCTGCACAAAGTTGCCGGCAGGGAGCCGACCGAGGAGTGCCACGACTGTGGCGCCGCAGTGGACACCGCGCAGCACACTTTGGAGGAGTGTCCGGTGTGGGGGCCTGAGAGGGACGATCTCTCGGCCATAGTGGGGCCTGATTTGTCGCTGCCAGCCGTGGTGAAGACCATGGTAGACAGCGATAGATCATGGCACGCGATTCAATCCTTCTGCGAAGAAGTTCTACAGCAGAAGGAATCGGCGGAAAGGGCCAGAGAGATCGACCCAATGGCCGACCAAAGACGCCGTAAGCGCGCTGGGCGTAGGCGAAACGCCCACGACCGCCGCCTGCCTCCGTAGAGTGGCCGCAGGATGACAGGCTTGGGGAAGCTTGTCATCCTCTTCGCACGCGGTCACCGAAGAGTGTCCCGGAATCCGGACTGACCGGCGAACTGAGGCCAACACGGCCTCCGGAGGCGGCGCTCCAACAATCGGAGCGGTGCTGGTGGTGCTGCAGAAGTAGAGCGCGAGCGTCCCTGCAGCCCACCGCTACAGCACAGCGGCGGCAAAAGAGGGGTTTTAGTGGGTAAACTACGAGTCCGTAGGAGTCCCACATAACCACCTGGGCCTTTCCCCTCGCCCAGGTGGTATGCGTAAAGCATTTCCCCTCTATAAAAAAAAAAAAAAAAAAAAAAAAAAAAGGTTAGGTTAGGTTAGGTTAGGTTAGGTTAGGTTAGGTTAGGTTAGGTTAGGTTAGGTTAGGTTAGGTTAGGTTAGGTTAGGTTGGGGAGCTATGACAGAAAACCTCCTAGTGTGCCTGGACCTTTCCAGTTTCTGTTGATAGGTTTTATCCGCGGGACACGGAAGGGTCTTGGCCGGTGCGCCCCGGGGGCAACAGTAAGTAATCTTTTGGCTGAGCTGATTTATTGCTTGCTGGTGCTGCCAATGTTCTGTCAGGGGGGGTATGGGGGTTCCACTCAGGGAGGCCTCCAGTCTAGGGTGAGGTCTTCTGAGAGTTGGCGAGTTGGGTGGCAGTTGAGTTTACTCCTGCGTTGGTGTTATGCCGTGTTTTGTTGTGGGCTGCTCCCGGCACGCCTCATTTTTCATGAGGTAGCAAGGGATGTAGTACTGCCTAGGTATCTGGGCAGTGGTGATGGTATGTGTACCATGGTGTTGGGCTCGTATGTGGGCAAGAGGCTGTATGACAGCGTGGGATGGCGAGCCTTCAAGGCTTGCGGCGCGGCGGGTGGCTCTCGGGTTCCCGTCGGGCGGCCCGTAATCCGCTTCGCGGATCGGGGGTACTGCTCATTGAGAGGAGTACCGCGTGGAAATCACCACTTTAAAAATTGAATGTGGGGGGCCATGCCAGAGATGGTGTGGCGGGTGCGGCGATGTGCCAAGTGCACTCGACTTTTGTCGACGCCGGACCAACCGTTGGCTGTATAGTCATCGGGGGTCTTGCCTTTGTTGGCTGGGCTGCGAGGAAGAAAACCTCTATAAAAAATTACCCCCAATCCTAAGTGGCGGAGCACCGCGAGAGGATGCATGGCTGAGGTGGTGTCAGTCGCTAGTGCTTTCCCCCGTCAGTGTACCGGCCGACACTCTGACGGGTGATGCTAGGCTTATCCAGGTGCAGAGGGCACCGCCTGGATGGACCAGTTTTTCCCTCATGCTCGTGGGAATCGCATGGATAATTTGAAAAGCAAAAACAAAAACAAGGAAGGAAGGAAAGGAGTTGAGGAAGTTGTAGGCGAAGTTGAGGCAGGGACTTCGGTTGAAGAGCAAGCTGAAGCATTGGAGGTCACTGAGGTGGAGATGACAGATCACTTTGGCATTACAAGGAGTGATGGTGATGAGCCTCAGCAAGGTTGCTCGAAGAAGAACCGGGGGGCGAAGAGGCAAAGAGTAGGTGGGGCTGGTTCTCAGTTGTCAGGTGAAGATGAGGATCACTCTGATGAACAAGTGCCTTTGCCAGCAGTCCGTGGAAGGGGTAGGCCGCCAACTACTGGTCAGTATGTAGGGCTGGCCAAAGCTAAGGCAGCGTTAAATGCTGCGGTTCAGGAGGAAAGGCGGTTGGCAGAGGAGAAAGAGATTGCGGAGACGGGAAAGCAGGCGCGCGCTAGGTCCGCCCGTCCTCTGAATTTGGCGAGTAGTGATGCGTTGGCTTCGGAGTTGCGAGGTAGAATCTTGGAGTGGACAGGTGTTGTGGTTGCTGTCGCAACTAAATCCAGAGCCCTTAAAGGCACTTATGTGCGGGATTTAAAGGATGCCTCTGAGGCCATTTCCAAGTATGTCAATGAGCTGGCGAAAAGATCTGAGTCGGAAGAGAACAGGAAACTGCAGGCTGACAATGCTCGCTTGCGGTCGGAGTTGGAGGTGGTTTCGGCGAGGCTGGAGGCCCAGACTCAGGCTGCTCAAGCTGCTTCGGTGGCACGGCCAGTGATTCAGGCTGGAAGTTCGGGAGGTGGCATTTCCACTCAGGAAGCTTGCTCTTTGTCGGGAAGTTTGTTGGGTGGTGAAGGTGGTTTGCCTGGGCCGGTGTTGTCCATATTGGAGCGCTTCCAGGATGGCCTTATAGCGCGGGTGGAGAAAGTTGTGGATGCCAGGCTAAACGCCAGGTTGGAGGCTGTGAGTGGTCCGGCTCAGCGTCCATCTTTGCGGGTGGATAGGAGGGAGGTTGGTCCATTGCCCATGCTTTCAAAAGTAGCAACGTTGGGTCCGAAGATGTTGGCGAAGAGAAAGGTGGGTAAGGCCGCTGGTGGAAGGCGGAAACGTAAGAAACGAGCTACTTTGGCTGCTCAGGAAGCTGCTTCCGTTAGGGGGCCTCCGGGTGGGGATCTTTCGGTAGCTTCGGTGGTGGCTGATGCTGGAAGGCAATGTCGTCAGGTGGCGGGGCGGAAAATTAAGGCGGTGCCTAAGGTATCGGCGGGGGTAGCTCCGAAAGTGGCTCCCTCGGTAAGAAAGAAGTTGAACCCTCCTCGTTCAGCTGCAGTCACCTTGACCCTAAAGGCGAGAGCTGTCGAGGAGGGGGTCACGTATGAGAAGATTCTTTCTGAGGCTAAGAGGAGAATCAAGCTAGAGGACTTGGGCATTAGTCAGTTGCGGTTTCGGACGGCTGTGACTGGTGCCAGGATGTTGGAGATTCCAGTCGGTACGGAGGATGCCGAAAAGGCTGCTGACGCATTGGCCGGAAAGCTTCGGGAGGTCCTTAGTCCGGAGGTGGTTCATGTTGGTCGCCCTGTTAAGTGCGCTGACATAAGAGTCCTGGGACTGGATGATTCAGTGACGGTGAGTGAAGTGGTTGCGGCGGTTGCGGCTGAGGGGCTTTGTCCTGTGGAAGCTATTCGGTCGGGGGTAATGGCGCGTGGTCGGGATGGATCGGGTTCTTTGTGGCTCAACTGTCCGGTTCAAGCTGCCAAGAAGGTGGTTGAGGCGGGACGTATTCGGGTTGGATGGATCTCAGCGCGAGTGGTGTTGCTAGAGCCTAATCCATTGCGGTGCTTTAGATGTTTGGAGTTGGGTCATGTTGCTGCTAAGTGTATTAGCAGCGTTGACCGCAGTGGAGTATGTTTCCGGTGTGGCCAAGCTGGTCACAAGGCGAGGGATTGCTCTGCTCAAGCTCACTGCGTTGCTTGCGCTCAGGCTGGTAGGGTGGCATCTCACCTTATTGGACGTAAGGGCTGTCTGAGTGGAGGTGCTAAGGCCAGAGGAGGGCAGAGGACGGTGGGCAGCCTGGTAGCGCCCTCGGCTTCGCAACCTAGTGTTGTGGCGGAGACCATGGACGTCGCTCAATAAAGGATGGAGATGCATTGTCTGCAGGCGAATGTTAATCACTCGCGAAGGGCCCAGGACCTTCTGCTCCAATCTTTGGCTGAGTGGCGAATTGATTTAGCAGTGGTTTCGGAACCATATTTGGTCCCCGAGAGAAGTGATTGGGTGGGTGACCGGGACGGAACGGTAGCCATTGTGGTCCCTTCAGGCTCCGGAGGCCTGCAAATCGGGAGGACTTCCAGAGGGAATGGTTTTGTGTCGGCCGTTGTGGGAGGTGTCTTGGTTGTAGGGGTTTATTTCTCGCCCAATCGGAGCTTGGTCGATTTTGAGCGGTTACTTGCGGAAGTGGGGGCTCTGGTTGGGGAGGTGTCCCCTACTCCAGTGCTTATTGCGGGGGACTTTAATGCCAAGTCTACGGCCTGGGGCTCTGGAGTTTCTGATGCGCGGGGGGGCGTGTTGGAAGAATGGGTGGTCACTCTAGGCCTGGTAGTATTGAATGTTGGTCGGGTTAGCACCTGCGTGCGGCAGCAAGGGGAATCGATTGTGGATGTCACGTTTGCGTCTCGGGCCCTGGCTCGGCGGGTTCTGGAGTGGAGGGTCGAGGTTGAAGCTGAGACGTTGTCCGACCACCGCTATATACGTTTCGGTTTCTCCGCGCACTCGGATGGAGCTGGAGGAGGGGCTTCTGTGGGAGTGCAGATAGGCCCACGGTGGGTGCTTGGCCGGCTTGACAGGAGCCTTGCTAGGGAGGCCGCTATTGTGGAGTCTTGGTTGGCACCATCTCAAGTTGTGGAAGAGGTGGACAGCTTGGCTGGAGAGCTGGGTGAGGCATTAGCTCGGGTGTGCAATGTGGCGATGCCTAAGGCCAAGCCATTCAGGCCACGCAGAGCGGTATTTTGGTGGCGCGAAGACCTTGCGCAGTTGCGGGGTGTATGTGTTGCGGCGCGTCGTCGCTATACGCGCTATAGGAGGAGGCGGGTCAGGAATAACCACGAGGAGGCTGCCCTTTATGAGGTCTACCGGTTGGCTTGCAAAGAGTTGCAGGTGGCCATTGCGCAGGCGAAGGAGGCCGCGTGGAGAGAGTGGTTGGAGTCGCTTGAGCGGGATCCTTGGGGGAGACCGTATCGGGCAGTCAGGCAGAAGCTTCGACCTTGGTCACCTCCGTTGACTTCTTCTCTCCAGCCAGACCTCCTCAATCGAGTGGTGGATTCCCTGTTCCCCCGGAGAGGCCCCTTTGTTCCGCCAGCAATGGGGTATGTTTCTGGTCCGGATAGGTTGTTGACGGAGGTGCCTCCAGTGACTGAGGTGGAACTCAACGTGGCGGTTAGGAAGTTGCGGTCAAAGAGGACTGCTCCTGGTCCCGATGGTGTGCCGGGCTGTGTCTTGGCAATTGTAGCCGGTGAGCTGGGTGAGCGCGTTTGCAGCTTGTTTACTGCGTGCCTGATCCAGGGGTGTTTCCCTGAGAGGTGGAAGGCGGGGAAGTTGGTTCTTCTCCGGAAGGACGGGCGTGATCCCGGTGAGCCCTCCGCTTACCGGCCCATCGTTTTACTTGATGAGGCGAGTAAGCTTTTCGAGCGAGTTCTCGCTGCTCGTCTCATCAATAGCATGAGTCCGGGTCTGAGTGGGTCTCAGTTTGGGTTTCGCCCCTTGCGGTCTACACTGGGTGCAATCTCCCAGGTGAAGGAAATTGCGGCGCAGGAGGTTTCTCAGGGTGGAGTAGTTGTGGCAGTGTCTTTGGATATTTCTAATGCATTCAACACTCTGCCCTGGGAGACTATTCAGGCGGCGTTGGGTTACCACAATGTGCCAGGGTATCTGCGAAGGGTTCTCGCAAGCTACTTTGTTGGTAGGAAGGTGGTGTTCCCAGTAAAGGAGGGCTTGGCATGTAGAGCTATGTCGTGCGGTGTTCCACAGGGCTCGGTTCTGGGACCGCTCCTGTGGAATATCGGGTACGACTGGGTCCTGCGTGGTGCCACCTTGCGAGGGATAGCGGTCACCTGCTACGCGGATGATACTCTGGTGTCTGCTCGTGGTAGGACCCATAGGGAGGCGGTGGCTCTCGCTGGTGTTGGAGTGTCTCTTGTGGTGGACCGGATTCGGGCCCTGGGTTTGGACGTGGCTTTGCATAAGTCGGAGGCTATCGTCTTCCATGGGCCTAGGAATGCTCCTGTGCTGGGGGCAGCCGTGTCGGTGGGTGGTACTTCCATTGTTGTGGGATCGACAATGAAGTACTTGGGGCTTGTCCTTGACAGCAGGTGGAAGTATGAGGAGCACTTTAAGAGGCTGGCTCCCAAACTGATGGCGGCTGCTGGTGCGCTTGGGCGCATTCTTCCAAACTTGCGGGGCCCAGGAGGGGTGTGTCGCCGCCTGTATCTAGGAGTGGTGAGATCCATGGCGTTATATGGTGCGCCAATTTGGGCGGGAGAGCTCAGTGCTCGATGCGTGTCGCTGTTGCGGCGTCCGCAGCGGGCCATAGCGCTCAGAGTTGCTCGGGCGTATCGGACGGTGTCGAGTACTGCAGCTTGTTTAATAGCTGGTAG
>JALPQI010030737.1:0-10340 GCA_025490895.1 Thaumatotibia leucotreta | reverse complement strand
GGTATCGGCGGGGGTAGCTCCGAAAGTGGCTCCCTCGGTAAGAAAGAAGTTGAACCCTCCTCGTTCAGCTGCAGTCACCTTGACCCTAAAGGCGAGAGCTGTCGAGGAGGGGGTCACGTATGAGAAGATTCTTTCTGAGGCTAAGAGGAGAATCAAGCTAGAGGACTTGGGCATTAGTCAGTTGCGGTTTCGGACGGCTGTGACTGGTGCCAGGATGTTGGAGATTCCAGTCGGTACGGAGGATGCCGAAAAGGCTGCTGACGCATTGGCCGGAAAGCTTCGGGAGGTCCTTAGTCCGGAGGTGGTTCATGTTGGTCGCCCTGTTAAGTGCGCTGACATAAGAGTCCTGGGACTGGATGATTCAGTGACGGTGAGTGAAGTGGTTGCGGCGGTTGCGGCTGAGGGGCTTTGTCCTGTGGAAGCTATTCGGTCGGGGGTAATGGCGCGTGGTCGGGATGGATCGGGTTCTTTGTGGCTCAACTGTCCGGTTCAAGCTGCCAAGAAGGTGGTTGAGGCGGGACGTATTCGGGTTGGATGGATCTCAGCGCGAGTGGTGTTGCTAGAGCCTAATCCATTGCGGTGCTTTAGATGTTTGGAGTTGGGTCATGTTGCTGCTAAGTGTATTAGCAGCGTTGACCGCAGTGGAGTATGTTTCCGGTGTGGCCAAGCTGGTCACAAGGCGAGGGATTGCTCTGCTCAAGCTCACTGCGTTGCTTGCGCTCAGGCTGGTAGGGTGGCATCTCACCTTATTGGACGTAAGGGCTGTCTGAGTGGAGGTGCTAAGGCCAGAGGAGGGCAGAGGACGGTGGGCAGCCTGGTAGCGCCCTCGGCTTCGCAACCTAGTGTTGTGGCGGAGACCATGGACGTCGCTCAATAAAGGATGGAGATGCATTGTCTGCAGGCGAATGTTAATCACTCGCGAAGGGCCCAGGACCTTCTGCTCCAATCTTTGGCTGAGTGGCGAATTGATTTAGCAGTGGTTTCGGAACCATATTTGGTCCCCGAGAGAAGTGATTGGGTGGGTGACCGGGACGGAACGGTAGCCATTGTGGTCCCTTCAGGCTCCGGAGGCCTGCAAATCGGGAGGACTTCCAGAGGGAATGGTTTTGTGTCGGCCGTTGTGGGAGGTGTCTTGGTTGTAGGGGTTTATTTCTCGCCCAATCGGAGCTTGGTCGATTTTGAGCGGTTACTTGCGGAAGTGGGGGCTCTGGTTGGGGAGGTGTCCCCTACTCCAGTGCTTATTGCGGGGGACTTTAATGCCAAGTCTACGGCCTGGGGCTCTGGAGTTTCTGATGCGCGGGGGGGCGTGTTGGAAGAATGGGTGGTCACTCTAGGCCTGGTAGTATTGAATGTTGGTCGGGTTAGCACCTGCGTGCGGCAGCAAGGGGAATCGATTGTGGATGTCACGTTTGCGTCTCGGGCCCTGGCTCGGCGGGTTCTGGAGTGGAGGGTCGAGGTTGAAGCTGAGACGTTGTCCGACCACCGCTATATACGTTTCGGTTTCTCCGCGCACTCGGATGGAGCTGGAGGAGGGGCTTCTGTGGGAGTGCAGATAGGCCCACGGTGGGTGCTTGGCCGGCTTGACAGGAGCCTTGCTAGGGAGGCCGCTATTGTGGAGTCTTGGTTGGCACCATCTCAAGTTGTGGAAGAGGTGGACAGCTTGGCTGGAGAGCTGGGTGAGGCATTAGCTCGGGTGTGCAATGTGGCGATGCCTAAGGCCAAGCCATTCAGGCCACGCAGAGCGGTATTTTGGTGGCGCGAAGACCTTGCGCAGTTGCGGGGTGTATGTGTTGCGGCGCGTCGTCGCTATACGCGCTATAGGAGGAGGCGGGTCAGGAATAACCACGAGGAGGCTGCCCTTTATGAGGTCTACCGGTTGGCTTGCAAAGAGTTGCAGGTGGCCATTGCGCAGGCGAAGGAGGCCGCGTGGAGAGAGTGGTTGGAGTCGCTTGAGCGGGATCCTTGGGGGAGACCGTATCGGGCAGTCAGGCAGAAGCTTCGACCTTGGTCACCTCCGTTGACTTCTTCTCTCCAGCCAGACCTCCTCAATCGAGTGGTGGATTCCCTGTTCCCCCGGAGAGGCCCCTTTGTTCCGCCAGCAATGGGGTATGTTTCTGGTCCGGATAGGTTGTTGACGGAGGTGCCTCCAGTGACTGAGGTGGAACTCAACGTGGCGGTTAGGAAGTTGCGGTCAAAGAGGACTGCTCCTGGTCCCGATGGTGTGCCGGGCTGTGTCTTGGCAATTGTAGCCGGTGAGCTGGGTGAGCGCGTTTGCAGCTTGTTTACTGCGTGCCTGATCCAGGGGTGTTTCCCTGAGAGGTGGAAGGCGGGGAAGTTGGTTCTTCTCCGGAAGGACGGGCGTGATCCCGGTGAGCCCTCCGCTTACCGGCCCATCGTTTTACTTGATGAGGCGAGTAAGCTTTTCGAGCGAGTTCTCGCTGCTCGTCTCATCAATAGCATGAGTCCGGGTCTGAGTGGGTCTCAGTTTGGGTTTCGCCCCTTGCGGTCTACACTGGGTGCAATCTCCCAGGTGAAGGAAATTGCGGCGCAGGAGGTTTCTCAGGGTGGAGTAGTTGTGGCAGTGTCTTTGGATATTTCTAATGCATTCAACACTCTGCCCTGGGAGACTATTCAGGCGGCGTTGGGTTACCACAATGTGCCAGGGTATCTGCGAAGGGTTCTCGCAAGCTACTTTGTTGGTAGGAAGGTGGTGTTCCCAGTAAAGGAGGGCTTGGCATGTAGAGCTATGTCGTGCGGTGTTCCACAGGGCTCGGTTCTGGGACCGCTCCTGTGGAATATCGGGTACGACTGGGTCCTGCGTGGTGCCACCTTGCGAGGGATAGCGGTCACCTGCTACGCGGATGATACTCTGGTGTCTGCTCGTGGTAGGACCCATAGGGAGGCGGTGGCTCTCGCTGGTGTTGGAGTGTCTCTTGTGGTGGACCGGATTCGGGCCCTGGGTTTGGACGTGGCTTTGCATAAGTCGGAGGCTATCGTCTTCCATGGGCCTAGGAATGCTCCTGTGCTGGGGGCAGCCGTGTCGGTGGGTGGTACTTCCATTGTTGTGGGATCGACAATGAAGTACTTGGGGCTTGTCCTTGACAGCAGGTGGAAGTATGAGGAGCACTTTAAGAGGCTGGCTCCCAAACTGATGGCGGCTGCTGGTGCGCTTGGGCGCATTCTTCCAAACTTGCGGGGCCCAGGAGGGGTGTGTCGCCGCCTGTATCTAGGAGTGGTGAGATCCATGGCGTTATATGGTGCGCCAATTTGGGCGGGAGAGCTCAGTGCTCGATGCGTGTCGCTGTTGCGGCGTCCGCAGCGGGCCATAGCGCTCAGAGTTGCTCGGGCGTATCGGACGGTGTCGAGTACTGCAGCTTGTTTAATAGCTGGTAGTCCCCCCTGGGATTTGGAGGCTGAGCTTCTCTCAGCGGTGTACTGGCGGCTGATTGAGGCCAGGGAGGTAGGAGATTGGCCCGCCCCGAGGGAGGTTCGGCAGTGGCGGGAGCAGGAGCGGGAGATCCTCTTCAACAAGTGGTCTGAGAGGCTGCAATTCCCAACGGCTAGTTGGGACTTGGTGGCGGCAGTTCGGCCTGTGCTTCGCGAGTGGGTTGAGCGGAGTTATGGGGCGCCCTCTTACCATCTCACGCAGCTCTTGACGGGGCATGGATGCTTCGGAAGGTACCTGTGTGAGGTGGTAGGGAGGGAGCCAACGGTGACTTGTCACCATTGTGGAGGGGGTGCTGTGGATACAGCGCGGCACACACTGGAGGAGTGTCCGGCGTGGAGGCAGCTTCGTGCTTCCTTGTCAGCGGTTGTGGGAGAGGACCTGTCTCTGCCGGTGCTGGTTAGGCGTATGGTTGCAAGTCGGGAGGCTTGGGCGGCAACAGCCTCCTTCAGTGCCGCTGTAATGATGCAGAAGGAGGCTGCGGAACGATTGCGGGAGGATGACGCGGATGCGGCTCCTCAGCGCAGACGGAGGCCGGGTGGCCGGCGTAGGGCCTTTGCAGGTCAGATGCTGCAGCCCTGACGGAACTAGCGGGTGGCGAGCCGGGAGTCTTGTCACTCGTGTTGGAATAGTTCTTAGCTGTAGTGCCCTCAAGTGTTCCGAGGTGCATTCAGTGGAGTGGGCTGCAGATGCAGTGCAATGGTGGGCCGACGAGGCGACGCTTGCGGGGCTTTCGGTAGTGTGCGATTGCGTTCCCGAAACCCCGCACATAAAGCGAGTGATGGAACACCCCAGGGGTTTAGTCCGTGCGAGTCGGACATAACCACCCGGTTGCTCCCGGGCCGGGTGGTATCCATAACGGATTCCCCTGGGTTAACAAAAAAAAAAAAAAAAGGGTTAGGTTAGGTTAGGTTAGGTTAGGTTAGGTTAGGTTAGGTTAGGTTAGGTTAGGTTAGGTTAGGTTAGGTTAGGTTAGGTTGCACTCAGGGTGGCTCGAGCGTACCGCACCTGCTCCTACGTAAGTGCCTGTCTGCTAGCCGGGTGCCCGCCTTGGGACCTCGAAGCAACAACGCTGGCAGAGGTGTACTGGAGGGTGAAAGAGGCCAGAGCGCGGGATAACCATCCAGCCCCGCAAGAAATCAGGAAGTGGAGGGAGGAGGCCAGAAACGGCCTCTTCGAAAAGTGGGTCGAGAGACTGGAGATCCCGGGAGCTAGCCGGGAACTAGTGGACGCCGTTCAGCCCATCCTACAAAAATGGGTGGAGCGGAAACATGGTGCACCATCGTACCACCTCACGCAGATGCTCACGGGGCATGGTTGCTTCGGCAAGTACCTGTGTGAGGTGGTACGAAGAGAGGCAAATTCAAACTGCCATCACTGTGGAGTAGGGGTCGCGGACACAGCCTACCACACGCGCGTGGAGTGCCCTGCATGGGCGGAGCCCCGCGCTGCTCTGTCCGCGGCCGTTGGAGGAGACCTGTCCCTGCCAGCCTTGGTGAGGCGAATGGCAGAGGCAAAGGAGGCCTGGGAAGCGGTGTCCACCTTCTGCGCTGAGGTCATGGCGCAGAAGGAGACAGCAGAGCGCGAGCGGGAGAATGACGCAGGTGCGCTCCCTCAGCGCAGAAGGAGAGCAGGGCGGCGGCGCAGAGCCTTCGCAGGCCGCATGCAGCCGCCGTAAGGGGGACCTGCGGGTGATGGGTCGGGAGCCCCGTCATCCGCCTGGAGAGGTCCAAGCCGGATAGCCCTCAAGTGTTCCGAGGTGCTATCGACGGAGTAGGCTGCGGAAGCAGTCCAAAAGACGGGCCCGCAAGGGCAACGCTCGCGGGGTTCTCGGAGGTGTGCAGCAGCGTTCCCGAAACCCTGCACACAGAGCGAGCGGTGGAACACCCCAGGGGTTTAGTCCGTGAGAGTCGGACATAACCACCCGGTTTCTCCCGGGCCGGGTGGTATCCATAACGGATTCCCCTGGGTTAACAAAAAAAAAAAAAAAGGTTAGGTTAGGTTAGGTTAGGTTAGGTTAGGTTAGGTTAGGTTAGGTTAGGTTAGGTTAGGTTAGGTTAGGTTAGGTTAGGTTAGGTTAGGTTAGGTTAGGTTGGGGTGCAGGGCTGGTTCCTCCTCGTGGTGCACCCTGGGAGGGGGAGGATAGCCGCTCAGTTGCGCGCTTGCTATCCTCCCTCTGCGAATACCAGCAACAGTGGTGGCAGCAGTTGAGTTTACTCCTGCGTGGGCTTCAGTGCCGGGTCTTGTCTCAGGCTGCTCCCAGCAGGCCTCAGGTCATCTGAGATGGCATGGGATGCAGCCTGGCCCTTCGGGCAGCGGTGGTGGTGCGTGGCACCGTGTTGTCGGGGCTCTTTAGAGCCAGCGGCCGCTGAGCGGCGTGGGATGGCGGGCCTTCAAGGCTCGCGGCGCGGCGGGTGGGTTCCGTCCCTCCGTCGGGCAGACCGTAACCCGCACTGAGCGGGCCGGGGGCGCTGCTCACTGAGAGTAGTGCCGCGTGGAACAAACCACTATAAAAAATGAAACGGAGGAGGGTCGCTCCAGAAATGGATGCGATGGGTGCGGCGATGTGCCAGGTGCACTCGACGTGTAGTCGACGCCGGACCGACCCGTTGCTCGTCAAGGCCGTAGTCATGTTTTGCGACTTTGGTCGGGCGGCGGGGGCCCTGCCTTAATTGGCCGGGCCGCGAGGAAGAAAACCTCAATAAAAAATTACCCCCAATCCTAAGCGGCGCAGCACCGCGAGAGGATGCATGGCTGAGGTGGAGTCAGTCGTTAGTGCTTGCCCCGTTAGTGTACCGGCCGACACACTGACGGGTTACGCTAGGCTTGTCCAGGTGCAGAGGGCACCGCCTGGATCGACCACTATCCCTCATACTCGTGGGAATCATATGGGAACTGAAATTAAAAAAACACAAATAAAAAACATGATGAAAGGCGGAGAGAAACCCAAGATCAAGGGTACGAAGGTGGAGAAGCGCATCCGGAGGAGGAGCAAGGATGGCGCTGCAAAGATGGCGGAGAGCGTGGCGGACATGCTCGCAGCAGACGAGGAAAGCGACCAGTCCTCAGACTGCACGCTCATCTCGGTCCGATCACGATCAAGATCGAGGTCAAACTCAATTACGTCGGTGGGCCCTAGCGGGCGTTTCTGGTCCAACAGCAGGGAAGGCTCCCTTCACCTATCGGACGATTCGTCTCTGGACGAAGCAGGGAAGGTGAAGCGCCCTAGAGGTCGTCCGCCAACAACCGGCCAGTACGTCGGCCTAGCGGCAGCGCAAAAAGCCCTCAACGAGGCCAAACGAGAGGCTCTCGAAGTAGAGGCCGAACTGGCCATTGCGAGCCAGTCGAAAGTGGCGAGACAGCGGCGGGACGCACTTCTCCCAACGTTGCTCTCAGCCAACACAAACCCGGACGAGTCTGCTGCCGGCCTCACCGAATCGGTGACGGCCCAGGTGGCAATCATTAAGGACATAGCGGCTAAGTCCAAAAATCTAAAAGGGACGTTTGTGCGCGCCCTCAAAGAGGCAGCGGAAACCATCGGGGAGGCTGTCTCAATACTGGGCGAGCGCACAATCACAGACGAGACTCGCCAATTGCAGGCATCCAATAAGCGTCTGCAGGCTGAGATGGCCAGCCTCCGCGAGGAGCTGGCTCAGTTGAGAGCAGAGATGTCACGATCGACGCAACGGCAAAGTCCTGTGCGGGAGACTCAGCCCTCTGAAGTAGCCAGAGATACAGAGATGCTGGAAACAGTGACTCCTACAGCAGACAAGTTGGCATCGCAGCGCACAAGCCAACCAGCGGCCAACCTCACACCCGCAACGAGGGATGAGGATTTTATGCGTGCAGTTGCTCTCCAGGTGGGAGCAATAGTAAGTGCACGCCTAGACGGACTAGAAGCCGAGGGTCGTCTGCTCCCGGCCAAGCAACTGCGGCCCCCACTAGCAGCGGGCAACAAGAAGCAGACAGTAGCGCCATCAGCTACTGCTGCGGCGAAAGCCACAGCAGGGCCCAGCGGGAAAGCAATTGTCATTGATGCAACAAAAAAGCCTCAATCTGCCCCTGCTGCTAGAAACAAAAGGAAGGCCAAGGCAAAATCTGGCAATAAAAGTGGAGGAACTAGGACCCAGCCTCCAAAAGAGCCGCCCATTTCGCGCTCACTGCCACCAGCTCCCGCCTCTATGACAGAGGGCTGGAACGTTGTAGCGAGCAAGGGGAGCAAACGTAAAGCTGCCCAACGTGCGGCTCCACCGCAGCCTACGGGGAAGGCGAAGGCCCAGAGACTGAGAGCCCCACGGTCAGCCGCCGTGGTCCTAACACTGCAACCCGAAGCAGTAGAGAGGGGCGTCACGTACAAGGACGTAATTGCCGAGGCAAGGAACAAGGTCCAACTGACGGCCCTAGACATTCCTGGTGGTCTGCGTTTCCGGCGGGCGGCTACTGGTGCATGCATTTTAGAGGTTCCGGGTGCATCCAGTGGAGACAAGGCGGACAAATTGGCCGAAGCCATAAAACAAAACGTAGGCACCGAAAACATTCGGGTATCAAGGCCCTTAAAAAGTGTCGACATTCGCGTCACGGGTCTAGACGAGTCCGTGTCTCCAGAAGAGGTGGCTTCTGCGGTGGCACAAAGTGGAGAATGTGCCATTGAAACGGTGAAGGTAGGAGAAATTCGCCAAGGATTCTCGGGACTCGGCACAGCGTGGGTCCGTTGCCCGATAATGGCCGCGAAAAAGCTGGCATCCGCAGGCCGCCTGCTGGTAGGTTGGGTTTCGGCGCAGGTAAAACTGCTGGACGCGAGACCCTTGCGGTGCTTCCGGTGCTTCCGAAACGGTCACGTCAGTGCGCAGTGCTCAGCGGAAACCGACCGGTCAAATGCCTGCTTTCAGTGCGGTAAGGACGGTCACAAAGCGGCTCAATGCACCGCCCCACCGCACTGCACTGAATGTGCGGCGGCCGGCAAGCCGTCTGGGCACCGAATAAGCAGCAAAGCGTGCACTGCGCCCAAAGCTGCCGGAAAAAGCAGGATGACCAGAGCGGCCAAGGGCCCACGGGCCCCCGAGCAGCCAGTCGAGTCGTCCCCCATAGGGCAAGCCGCGACAGAGGAGGATCTAGAAATGGTCGTCGGTTAAATGGCGACCATTGAATTCTTACAGGCGAACCTCAATCATGCCGCCAGGGCTCAAGATCTCCTCTGTCAGAGCGCGGCCCAGTGGTCGATCCACATTGCAGTAGCCGCGGAGCCCTACAATATTCCAGCCAGAGACGACTGGGTCGGGGATCTGGACAAAACCGTGGCCATAATAACGCGGAGCGCCGCCGGCTCTTATCCATTTAGAAGCGTTAGGAAAGGTCACGGTTGCGTTGCGGTCGTCTGTGGGGAGCTGGCAGTAGTCGGCACTTACTTCTCCCCCAATAAAAGTCTGGCCGAGTTCGAGAGGTTCCTGGCGGAGGTCGACGTCCTCGTTGGGCAGCTGCACCCCACCCCGGTCATTGTGGCGGGCGACTTCAATGCGAAAAATGCGGCGTGGGGTTGCCCGGCAACAGATCCGAGGGGGCATGCTCTTTTGGAATGGGCCATTGCCGCCAACCTAGCCGTTATCAACACTGGCACGGCAAACACGTGCGTGCGGCAACGGGGCGGCTCTATTGTGGACATCACGTTTGCAAGCGCCGCCCTGGCGCGCCGTGTTAAAGGGTGGAAGGTCCTGGAGGATGTGGAAACGCTGTCAGACCACCGGTATATCCGGTTCGGAGTCTCGACGGCCCCCTTGCCCTCTCTCCCAAGGCGGAATGACCCATTCCAGAATGGCCCGCGCTGGGTGCTCAAACGACTCGACCGGGAGGCTCTCGAGCTGGCAGCAATGGTGCGGACTTGGACACCGGAGCCGGAGGAGGTAGTAGATGTCGAGGCTGAGGCTGAATGGTTCCGTCAATCAATGACGGACATTTGCGACGCAGCCATGCCTCGAGCGAAGACTTTCTCCCCGCGACGTGCCGTGTACTGGTGGTCTCCTGACCTTGCGCAGTTGCGCGAGGAGTGTGTGCTCAGGAGACGTCAGTACACTAGGTATAGAAGTCGCCGGCAGAGAAACGTAGAGACGGAAGCGGCCCTGTACGCCACCTATAAGGACGCCAAAATGGCCCTAAAAGTCGCCATCGGTAGTGCCATCGACCGATCAAGGGAAGAGTTTCTGGAGACTCTGAACAGAGACCCTTGGGGGAGGCCATACAAGCTAGTCAGACAGAAGCTTCGCCCGTGGGCCCCCCCACTGACACAGAGTCTCCAGCCCCAGCTGTTGGACAACGTGGTTGCGACTTTGTTTCCACATAGACCTCCCCAACGCCCACCGTCGATGGCGCAGCCTGGGGCGGCTGAGAGGCAACAGACGGCAGAAACCGAGGCACCAAGTGTCACCGAAGGCGAGTTAGGAGCCGCGATTCTGAAGCTCAAAGGGAAAAACACGGCGCCTGGGCTAGACGGAATCCCTGGTCGAGCCTGGGTCCTAGCCGCTGATGCCCTAGAGCCAAGGTTGCGACGCCTATACAGCCGGTGTCTCGAGCAGGGTTGCTTCCCTGAGGCGTGGAAGGTCGGCCGCCTGGTGCTGCTGAGGAAGGAGGGGCGTCCTGCGGAGTCACCGTCGGCCTACCGGCCCATCGTGCTGCTCGATGAGGTGGGCAAGCTCTTTGAGCGGATCATTGCAAGCCGCCTCATCAGGCACTTAACCACCGAGGGGCCGGACCTGGCTGATTGCCAGTACGGATTCCGCAGCGGTCGCTCTACTGTGCATGCGATCCTGCAGGTGAAGAGGATAGCGGAGGACGCAGTCTCCCAGGGTGAGGTCGTCTTGGCAGTATCGCTCGATATTGCCAATGCCTTCAATACCCTCCCCTT
>JALPQI010030736.1:0-34445 GCA_025490895.1 Thaumatotibia leucotreta | reverse complement strand
TGTGGCAAGTTTTAAGTAAATGACTAGCGCGGTAGGATAAACGCACCACGATTGAAACCTATAACTAATGTTTTTTAATTTCATTTATTTTATTTGATGTATTTGAAGATGTGTACATTACAAGTAATAATAATAATACTCGTATCACTAGCAGATAATTAATAAACTACAGTTGCTGTGAACGATTACACGGCTACTGCCCCAGTATTTGCAATATCGTGGTTTTTCCTAATATAATCACTGGCAACCGTAATATTTCAGTCTCGCCAGTTATTAAAGCATCGATAGGCGTTTATTGATTGCGCTATGGATAGCGCAGCAACACGCGAGCCGCGTGTGAACGCCACTTTATTGTTTAAAATTATTACCGTGAAAAAAAACCTTGTTTATGGCAAATAGACTAAGTCAATACTTTGAAGTTTTGTATTGTCAATGTAATCGAACCGGCAAAAAAATACAGCAGCATTGACATTTTACCCGTCAAGGGTGTAATTACAAGATTAGATTTAAAGATATAGCTTAACCACTTAACTAAACGCGTAACCTAACTAGCAGTTATTCGCTGCCCATAATACTCTTAAGTGCTTTGAATAAACATGACAATTAACTCTATTAATAGAGAAACAGTTCTAGTTCATCAACGGTCGGATAAACCCTAATTCACTGTGGAACAACGCCTCGCTCCCAAGCCGCATTAATCTTTACTAATTATGCAAGGAGATATAAAATGGCGACCACAAATCGCGACGTAGTGACATGTTAAACATGCCGTCTTGCCGGACAGATGCCTGAGTTATACGCGGAGGAAACTCGAGTAATTAATTTGAAGGAATAATATGTCACGATGCACTTAAATTCATATTAAACTTTACTGTTTAGATGTAAACAAGATGGCCGTTCGCGCGCGAAAGTTGCGTTTCGTTTCTCGATTGGTGACTGATAAATGTCAGATTCTGGCAATCTACTGTTCTGCTACTAACATCAACTCATTTCTAAAAGATTGATCAGCCAGATACGAGTAAAATACTGAGAAACTCATCATTAAATCGAATAAAATATCTCAAAAATGTAGAAGTCATTTATTGGCTTCTATTTATGAGCACGCTTAATCAGTTGGCATACGAATTTGAAAATTCCAAAAAACTAATCCGATCATTGCAATTTACTTGTACGTGTGCCAACGTTCTTCTTGCTTTACCTTTAAAGTTTAATTTAGATAATTTGGAGACCGGAGTTTATGGTTAATTTTATGTTGTTTTTCGATAATCGCGAATTCGAGTCGAAAGCGATCGCGCGTGGGCGGTGACGAACGAGTCGACGCGTTTACGACGACTCGGCTTTATTCGAATAATTGCCGGCCGCTAAATAACGCGAATAACATAATGAGAATGCCCTTTTTATCGCTTTTTAGCGGCTTTGCGACAATTTATTGATTCACATTTCGATATTGTTTATTGTCTCCCGAAAAAATAAGAATACTAAAAACGGCGTAGGTAGCGACATATCTAAATCGTTTGATGTTGTGTAAGCCCGTATTTCGGGTTTACTTAATAAGATGGTATGATTTATGAAGCAAAGGGTACCATTTCCTTTTTGAGTACTTTAAGGGTACCTATATCTCTACCCATATTTCAGGATTTCAATCAATTGAGAATATATTTATTATAAATATTAGATGTCATATACCAAAGACCCATACCATATCAAAGAAAACGACCAAGATCACCTAATGTCCGAGGTGGGGATCGAACCCACGTACTCAGCTATCGCGGCTGATGCCTGTACCCCTCGGCCACTCGGTCTTACCGGTCAAATTTCTTGGGTATATGCAATCCCTTACAAGGCTAGGGGCCTTTGAGAATATATTTATTAAACGGTACAAATAATCATTAAAATATAATTAAAACTAAAATAAATTATCAAATTAAAACTAAATAAACTATAGCAATAAGGATTTAAATTATACTCTGTTGTTTATACAGCCACAGATAATGATATGATTTTCAGGAATGCAATTTTCGATCAACATTTTAAGTGACATCTAGTGATTGTTTCGTTACTATAGTGCTCATGTGGAAAATGTGTTCCATTCCACGTCTGTACCGTTCCGCCATCGCGTGCTACAGTTGTACCAATAAAATTAAATAAATCGTATAAATACGCCACAGTTCGACTTTGTTTGTAAAAACGCCTGTCGATCGACGTGTGAACTCAATAAAAGAGGAAATAAAACGGGATGGGTTTTATTTATGGATATTTTATAGAAAAGGCTACTGTTTTGTCAAGAATTGTGCTTTAGTTTGATCTAGCAAATTTTTAGATTAGTCTTCCAAACACGTCATTAATTTATTCCGAACAGGTTTCTGATAGCGGAAAGCAGGCTTCCGGTTGAATATATCGATGATGTTAACCAATTTTGTTAACATTCCCATAGTTTACATTCGCGCCGAATTTGTATTAAAAACAATTTTACGACTAATAAATAAACTCTGGCGTCGGCCTCAGTACAATTAGTTTAACAGCAACTGAAATTACAAACAAACTAAAATAAGATGCGCTAAATTATTGCAATTTAGCTGGGCGATAAATTCATTTCGCTTACATTTATAACATGTTAGCATGTTGATATAGATTTTTTAATACCTATGTGTTTTTCAATGCTGCGATCAAAATACAATTCAAAACATAAAAGCATACTTTTCATACTCGTATACATTTTTTGACATAGAAAATAACCTATCATTTGTCATGTAAGTTGCACGTGTAGTGCATTTCGTAAGTACAGTCCGCGTAATATTCTTTGTAGCAGTCAAAATGACCAAAAATTTGTTCGGCTCAATGTAGATATGGTATACCTATATTTGGGCACTTTGGTTTCTAAAAGGTAAGTTTTAGACTCAAACTGAAAAATTTAACAAAAAAATAAAGGTTTTCATTTTGCTAAGTAGGTATGACCTAAGTTACCAATATTGAATATATTGTATTGAAATTATATTTTATAGTACCTAATGAAACAAATAAGACCTAAAACAGTAATATAATTCCTGGATTTTCCTCTACAATTAATTGTGCACCTCTAGGAATTAAACGTTTGTCTATTCCTGGCAGAACGGCGAAACAACTGTAAACTGGTGACATTTGAGCGTAAGCTGTCAGTTGCCGACGCTGAAATGTAGATGGCGTGATAGTTTAATTGATTGCTATTTTAGTAACTAAACTAAGCGTTTCATGGTTCGGTCACAGGAAACATGAATTTTATTGTTGGACTTACAGGGCATTTTACAAGAGCGACTTGTTCTCACATAATTACAAATATGTGATTTAGTACTTTTCACATCTTTTACCTTAGTATGTCATTGAAACAAGGCCTAAAATATATACACACTCAAAATATACCTATACTCTTTATTGTAAATTAAAAACAATATTTAGACTGTATAGGGTTTATGCAGGAATGGAATTATCTCAATTTCGACTTGGAACTAGACATACCTAATATTTAACGTGCAATGTGATTTAAGATCCAAAATAGAACAACTTATTTGTTGATCAAGATATATTATGAGATGTGCGAGTAGTCGTTACGGATTCCATTAAATGTTAATTCTTTGAATACGACGCCTAAAACAAATTAAACATAATTATTTTTTATGTTTTGATAATTAACTGTCCTTAATTCGCAATAAAAGAAAATATAATTCTTCGTTTGTAGCCGAAGGGCATTTTATAGAACCGAAAGTTAATTTAAACACAAATAAAACTACCTGAATTAAGACGTAATGTCGTAATTATCTTCGAATTTACGCGGATTAGGGCTCTCGCTCGCACTCGTAAGCAATTACAATTACTGTTCGGTATAAAATCATAAAGTATATAATGAGACACGGTATTATAATCATAAATATGCCCTTAAAGAGGCCTGATTGCTTCGTCGGAACCCTTCAAAGGCCCCGCCGGCGGCGACATTCCGCGAGGCATAATTTCTTGACCCCTGCCTAGCGCGGCCGCTCGCCGACAGATGGCGTTACGCGCACATTGTTGCGCGCATACCGAAATATTCCCCCCTTTTTTCGACTTCGGAGTAAACACTCTTAAACGGCTATTTAGTTTTTCAGCCGCTTTCTAAGTGGCTCCGGTGATTTTTACCGGAATGCGCTTGTAATAATACTAATAATTGCGTCGTAAATTAAGCCCCAGTCTCTGTCATTGTAATTTCATAAATGTGTGTGTTTGATGCATTTAATTATGGCCGCTTCATAGTGGCACGTCTCATTTCCTTCAATCTAGAATAAACTGAAATTGCACTAGTTTAATGCAGCCGCTCGCCGGCAGATGGCGCGCAGATGCATATTACCTTCACAACAAGAGCACTACAAGCGAGAATAAATTTGAAAACCGAACAGTTCAAAACAAATTACTTATTGTTATTATGTTGGTAACCGCTAGTGACGCGACGCGACGTCCTAAAAAGTTATCGGTTCCCCAAATTACCGATTCGGTAGCACGTTAGAAGTTGGGAACTTTCCGCCAGGGTCCGTAATGGCCGGCACATTCGATCGGGTAATTATTATGTGATTATCAGCGTTCGCTGGATTTTCGTGTTTGTTTTAAACTTTATGATTTATGAGAAATTGACCCCGTTGACTGCGGGAGGTGTTGACACGCCCCTGCTGGCAACACTGGGTTTAATTTACTGTTTAACGTGTTTCATTTGAACTTGCTAACCATTTAAAATAAGCATAATTATTATGTGTTTACATATTGTTTTATACCGGTAAAGTTTGTCACTGCCCAACAACGGCTGTAGAATCTATATCAATTCAAATTTGGTTTGAGTTTAGAAGCCATTTGCGTCCACTCCGTGTGAGCTAACACACTTCCAAAGTTGCCAACTTAACAGTTTAAAACGTTCCGACAGCTAGTTTTGAACGTGACTTTCCATAGATAAAATTAAACTAAATACTTATTGCATGTACAATCAAATCGCTTTATTAATCCGTATTAATTACAAGTCAGGTTTTTGCCTTTTTTCTAATGCAAAGGTTTTTCTTATAGTAAGGAGTGATTAATAGTGAAAGTCGTATGCAAGAACGGTCCTTGAATATAATTTCCATGCAATCAACCTCCAATTCGTTGAAACGTTTAACCGCTCGAAAGCTCAATTGAATATTAAAATTTGCTTAGCGTTGAACTAAGCGACGGTTTAAGAGCATCGAGGACACAACTTTGGGCGTAAAGCCTTAGCCTGCTCCGTCCGATAGTGGCCATTGAAAATAGATTTTCACGCGTTTCTGAACACGCCCAACTTTGAGCAAACGTTCCAAATTTGAACACTCCAACACTATTTCGTGTTTGTTTTTTAAATTGACATTTAACCCATTATAGACTGAGTTTTTTTGAGGTCTCCGATTCTTGTAATTTTTTAATATGTTGATTATAGTCGTATCTTTAACTATATTTTTATACAAAAAAAATTGTGTGACCTTGGGTTTTTGAAAAAAATGCTGGTACCATATGGGACCGCTAGGCTCTTACATAAGTGAACATTGGAAATTACCAATGGAATCATTATGTCCTTATTAAATGTTTAATCTCATTTATTTAATAAATCTTAATCTATATTTTGCATTAAAAAGTAAGACATATCAATTGGGATACCCTATTAAAAAAAATATCGTTTCAGTTATGGTTTCATGGTCTGTCGACATGACCAATGAATTCTATAATATAAATACCTGAGTCTCATTGTCTGCAATTCGGGTTATTTATAAATAATTAAGTATATTTTTGTCATAATCTTCATGGGGAGCTATGGCGGGATCCAAAAGCACAATTTAAGGCTCAAGTTTTTGATAGCGCTTCAAAATTACCATTTAGCCTTATAATTTAAAGTTCATAAACTGCATCAAAAATTCTATAAATACGAAAAAATACGTTTATATGATAAAGACACAATTTAAATATTTAATTAATGTTTAATTAACATGCTTAAAGTACACATAATTAACTTAAAATATTTTACACAATAAAATAATAACGCACAGGGAACGGCTAGCGATCCCATTTGGTACCAGTAATTTTAACGAACAATATTTATAATATTTATACTTACCAGGATTATACTGAATAATTTATTTAAAAGCGATATCATTACACTACATGGGTTTTCAATAATATTGATAATGTGTTCATCAGTAAATAAAATATTAGAAAAAACTTCAACCGCGTGTTCATCTTTCTTCTAAAATTTGCAATGCACTAAGTTTAACCTTCTATCACACCCAACTTCGGTCAATAGGGTATAATTCTGGAACGTTATAAGTAGCACCGTGTTCTTATTAATAATATCTAATCAATGAAATATCTTTTAAAGCGTCATAAGTTAGAAAAAGTTGCAAATTTTAAACTCACAAAAAAGCGGTCCCGTATGGTACCGCTAGTCTAAAATGGGTTAACACGTTCCAAATTTAAGCGTATTTCAAGACTGTTCGTATTCATTTTTAATTGATAGTTGACAGGTTACAATATAAAGTACTTACTTTATTACAATTAGTGCTCGTTTTAAATTAATATTTGACAGCTACGTTTTACGAGTTTAGTTTTCCGTTAGGTACTCGTTAAAAATTTACGGCTTATTATCGATTAACTTAAATATAAGCATACTTAATTATTGTATATTTCATGCAGCTTAACATAAGGAAGAATTTACAATGAAATAAATTTGACGAGTGCAAAATAAAGTTGGCCGGATCTCGTCACTGAAGCGTGTTACCAGTAATAAGAACAATTATTAGTGCCGCCATAACTACACTTAATTGGACCGATAGATTACTCGAATAAATAATATGTGGTTAACCTACACCGAAGCTTAATGGCCGTGAAAAAAAGTGGATTTTTATATTCTCGGGACCGAATCACCACTGATATATGTTGATAGGTTATAGATTTATTCGTGGCAGCCGTAGTCCGGATACGGTTCTCAGTCACGACACTAAATAAATCGGCCTGAAAGCGCATCACTAGTGACGGACGATGAAGTTCTATTTTCGAAAATGAATTCACGGTCGTTTTTTGCCAAATAAGCCGGTGTTGCTAGTTAAAGATAAGTGTTGCAAGGTTCATGTCTGCAGTTTAATAAAAACGTTAATAAAGGTTGATAGCGCATGGCAAATCCCGCCTTCCTTGGTAATTAATATGGCGTTTTTTACGATTTAACGTCTTGGCGCGATAACAAATTGTGAGGTGAGCTTACATTGTAATTGGTTTTATTGTCTATGGCACACGTGGGGTTCTATTAGGTGTAGTATGTATTAAATTATTCACGGTGGATGAAGGTTGATCGGACATAATTTTCCAGTAACACTTTACGGCCTATTTCCGTTTAGGTGGTCTAGCAAAAGCTTGGAGTATAATACGTTAATTTCCAGTTCCTGGTTTTTACAGATGCCTAAATAAAGGAGTTCATACGTGAAAAAGTGACCAAAGCGCGCTGTCCACGGCTTTCAATTCATTTTTTCAAATTTAGAAAAGACAAAGTCGCGCAGAGCGAGCAAACAGAGACGGGATCCGAAAGAATCAAAAAGAACGCGTTGTAAAGCAGTGTACACATTAATGACAAAGGACGAGGTATAAATCTGCGGAGACAATAGCGCCGTGTGCATTAGCCTTTGTCCGCATCGATAGGGATGGACTCAAATAGATTGAATTTCAGATAATTCCGAAGGGTTACGGTTTTCTTATTTGCCGCGTAATTGTACGGTTTTTATTGAGGTTTAGGAATTTAAATGGCGTTATCGGTTTGATTTGCATTTTTGCGGATTATGCTTGCATTTTTCATTTCTATACAGCAATGTAACGCTGGATGCATTTCTGCTACTTAAGCTTCGGCATTTCGCTGCGACATTTTACTTTTCAGTTTCAGAAAAATACCGGTTATTTCACTGCTTATTCGTCGGAGGAAAGCGGTAATTTGTACGATTCCACGGCGTACTTGGGCGGGCACTGTTCCGTTAGTGTAATATCATCGAATAGTCGTTTAGTGTCCGTTGTCGGCCATTAATGAGCTGGTTACAGACACACATACTCGGCGTGGGAACAAAGCCACAGATACGCCTGTATTTTATGCAATGATTTATAGACGGCGAGCTGCGAGTGTTTATTGGATATTCTATGACCAAATGTGTGTCATAGTGAAACTTATTGTTGTAACAAATAAACTTCTACTTTACTAGTAATACATAAAATTGTAACCTTAACACAAAATCAATAATACATAACTATAAATTTAGACTTTAAGCATTTAGACGAGTACAGGGTAAGGTGTGTGACGACTTTGACAACTTTGAGAAAATTAATCTAAGCGAACTTCCCGCTGTTAAAATTCCAATGATGCGGAACCCAATTTATAAACGAATCCATTAATTAAGTTTTTGCAGCTGGTACTTATAGCATATTAAGTTTGCCCTATTTCCACAAATCGGATCGCAAATTAAAGTTTCCATCTATTCACTCCACACAATAGGCCGGACTGTACTGTGATTGCTCAATACCATGTCATTTGCCTCCGTTTCCTCGTTCCCACGTGTCCTGTCCGTACGTAATGTTGCGAAACTTGACGTTCACACGACGTTTACGCCGTGGATTTGCAAATTACGCGTTACGCCGCCTTACTTGTCATGCAGACCGAGTGTGCTTTGACTTTACCGATTTTTAGACGAATCGTAAATTTGGTTTGTGTCGCATCACTAATGTTATGAGTTCAAAATTGTTTATGTTTACAATCGCTTAGTTCGAAATTCAAATGTTAGTTTTAGTTTCAAGTTACTTTCCTTTAAACTAAGCAAAGATGCGACTTCAGGCGTAAAACAAAGTTTAAAAGGGATAAATTAAAATCTTAAACCATTTTACTAGTAAGACCGAAGCTAGAGACGTGTCCGCTTACTTTTCGATTCAATCAGCAATGTGACAGTTAAAACCAAAAACAAAATGGCGGACATTGTTAACAAAAGAAACACGTATTAAAATAATAAATCGAAGTCAGCGACACCCCGGGAGGACGCAGTCGCCGCGTGCTCGCTTGACCATATCTCTCTAGTCTACCCCCTCACCCCTTTCGGGTGGGGCACAGATCTTTCCGCTATAGTGTCACGCGACGGGAGGGGACCAAGGACAGGGTTAGGAAAACAAAACAAAAAAAATAAAAAGTTAACCTAAATGTGCTGACCAATCATTCCGAAAAATGACTGTAAGTGCATATAAATAAGGCTATAGGTCGCTAAACCTTTTGTTTTTGTGTTTAAACGCTGTGATTGATGATCCCTATTGTCAGGTGGCTTGGCAAGCTTGATATCGTGCCAAACCGTTCGGAAGATTGCGCTAAGGGGGCGGAATGATGGGTCCCGAAACATGCAAGAGTTGACAACTAGACTGCATTTATCACGCAAATCTTAGGCTACGCGGGAATGTGTACCAGTGTACCTGGCCTTATAGCACTGGCCATATGAAAAGCTTATTGTGTCTAGCCTTATAAACAAAAGCCACGCGTTTGTGATTCAAATATCGAATTCTAATTAATTTTTAATCTAAGTTGGCATAGACAAGTTCAATAATTGCCGTTTGGGTTAGAATTCGTGTGTAAAGCGATAACTACTGGCAGCAAGTCACGTCCAGGTTTCATACGCTACATTGAAAAATGTTCAGTAATTATTCAACTTGTCAACAGTAAACAGCAAATAGTACCTTTCTTTGGAATGAGGGACTTCAGCAGCATGACTGCCGCCTCGTCGCAGGCCCACGCGTGCATCTTGCGGTACGAGTCCCGGCCCTTCTCCGTCAGCTTGTCCCACGGCTTCGGCTTCGAGAGCAACTCCGAAACCGTCCCTTGCGAGAGCCCAAGCACATATTTCGCGAACAATCTCTGCCCAATATTATGAACCGATAATAACTCCCGTACTCTTCGGGAGATGTGAAGCGTATCTAGATTAGTATTCGCGTATTTATCCATGTTGTATCTTAGCATCTCTTGCAATCTCGCTTCCATAGGGTCTCCTTTAGGTATGAGCGAATCTCCTAAGCGCCCTACTAGCGCTCCGGGCGGTAGCGGACCCATGTCTTCAGCGAATCTGTAAGGACGGTGCTCTTCGAAGCGGAACGGGCTCGGCGGCGGCAGCGGCAGCGGCGGGTTGTTGTTGTGGTGCGTCGTGTTGTTGTTCAGCGGCGGCGTGCTCCACTCCTCGCCACCTGTCACAGAGCTCAGTCAGGAAGGGAAAGGGGGGGAGTCGCGGATCCTAGGCTCACGTAGTCCTGCCTCTGCGAGACGGAACGACGCTCCCAGCAAGCGAACACTCACTAGCTACGGACACGTTTGCTTACTTTTATACGACTAGATACAGTCTTATAAGTGAGTCTAGTCGTATAAGAGTGGTATTCTCACCTGGCTCGCGGCGTTCGCTGCTGCGCTCGCGCTCGTCCTCGTCGCGCGCAGGCGCGGCCGGCGATCGGAGGGGCTCGGGCTTGCGTTCGGCTCTTTCCGCCGAGTCTCGGAGGTCCATGGACCGGAGCATGCTGGAACAAAACAGATAAGTTAGATTTAAGTATAAACCCTAACACTAAAATAGAATATATTTGTCACCACTCTCTCCCCGCGGATGTTGTAAGAGTCGATTAAGGAATTAAAGTGTCATTGGACATTCTTGGATGGGCAGCAGCGCCATTATATATGCGTGCGATCACCGATCGTCAATCAGCTTGATTTCAGCGTGGCGATTATAGATATTTACCTCCTAACGCGTCTATACGCATAGTTAATAGGAGAGGACTAAGATACGCTGATGATGGTGATGATGTGATGTGATAAACTCTAATAATTACACTGCTTTATGAAGTACGTTTCCTAGGTGCACAATTGACCAGTTTATTTTTCGATAATTTTAATACATTATTTTCTATGTGATCTTTAATGCCACTTTTTATGTGTCCAGGTAAAAAATTACTAACAATTAAAATTAGATTTTATAAAATAAAAGTATGGAAACGGATTACGTCGCGTATATTAATTACATCCGCAAACGAACTCTCCTACAGCGTATGTGACGCTCTACATCATCGTCTTGGTATTCGAAAACAATATATGATTCTATAAATTCCAATGTGATTTTAAATAAGAATCTTTGCAAGACCTTAATAATCCCATAAAAGCTTTTAAAACAGCGACAAATTCATAACTTAATGTCTCATAGACCCAATCCTTTCCAACTGCAGTAATTAAAAATTACAAAATACCTTTACGGGGACGAATTTACGTTCAAAATATCAAAGTAACCAATAAAGGGTGAATTATCCTAAAATACCTTTAGAGCCGATGGCATAATTAAGATAGGGTCAGCATCACCTTAATAAATCGAGCACACGAATTGATTAAAACCATTTTAGGTGAATTAATTAAGTATTGTAATTAATAGGATGTGCCCTTATTGGCAATGCCTTTCAAGAATTTATTGAGATTGAACCCTCCGAGATGGCGATAATCACATTTTATCAAGGCTCCTATTTTATATTATATTTTATTGATTTAGAATTTTCGAGCCTACATATTGTTTTAGACAATTCTAAAGCTTTATAAGCGAAGTCATATTACAGGCGGAGTTATATATATTTTTATTGCCCAAACAATCTTTTTAAATTAAACTTAAATAAATCTAAAAAGTTACGCTCCAAGAATTTTCACATACACAGAGATTGTCAAAGAACTTTAACTAAACTACTATAAAATCTTCCCCAAACTCCGAAGCAATACTACGTTACCTGAACTGAAGACAAAGTTCAAAGTGCTAAAATCAAACACTAAATTCATACAAAATGTATAGAAATGAGACGTTTAGTCCGTTCACCTGTTAACAGGCGTCGAGAGACCGACACAATTCATGTCATAATGAACCATATTGCTGTATAACGCTCTCAGAGTAGGAAGTTATACAGCTTTAGTAGTTATAAGGGGGGTGGCGTCTTCTCTATTCGGTCGTGTGCACCGATCGCGATCTAATTGGTGATATATTAAATTGTAATTAAGGTACATTGTGAAGGTGTGAAGGGGTAAGTTCACAACAGCATTTACCACTTTAAGTGCTCCCTTATGAAGAATACTTCTTACAGATATCTAGGTCAAGTTATACTGGATGCGGAGTAGAGATACGTTTTGTGAGTGGGAAGGTCGATTGGGGCACGATTAGTTCGGGATTCAGAGTGCACCTCGCATTTATGGGCGCCTAGTACTTTATCTTAAATTATGAAGACGTTAGGGTGGCATATTTCGATACAAGGTAAACTATTTTGGCAAAAGTTTGAGAGCTGTAGCTATGATTTTCATGGAATTTTGTATGGAGATTATTCAAGGCCCAAGAAAAGACAGGAGGTATGGAGGAAGTTAAGGGAATATACGCAGACAAATTCGCAGACAGGCTAGGTATATGTTTTCCAAAACATCGCACTAGATTTTCTCGTTTCTGACACACTTTTCAAGATTATCTCTAGATTAAGGGTGCGGCACCACTGACGCGGAAAGGAGCGGAGATGTGCAAAATTGGCCAATGAGACCGCATCACAGTGTTTCGAATTTTGAATTTGAAGAATGTAATTGGTAAATTTTGCACATCTCCGCTTCTCTCCGCGTCAGTGGAGCTGTACCCTTAGTCGTTTGTGAGTTTTTTGTGACAAAATATACCAAATCATCTCTAGATTCGGCCATTTGTGACTAATCCAAATCATCTGTATAAACGATGGTGGATCGTGAATAAATTTTTCAAATCATCTCTTAGTTCGTCATCAGTGACAAAATTTTCTAAATTAGCTGATCTAAATTTGTGGTTTGTGACAAAATTTTCCAAATCACCTCTGAGTTGGTCAACAGTGACAAAATTGTCTAAATCAGCTGATCTAAATTTGTGGTTTGTGACAAAATTTTCCAAATCATCTCCGAGTTGGTCATCAGTGACTAAATTTTCTAAATCTGTATCTAAATTTGTGGTTTGTGACAAAATTTTCCAAATCATCCCTAGAGTTGGTCGTTTGCGAGTAAATTTATGACGTCACCGTCAATAGGTAATGCCGAAGTTTGTCGCGTTTAACGACGGCCCCGACACACAGAAGTGGGTGACGCGATACCGAGTTTAGGGACAGAGGTGCTGTGGAGTCGACGACAATTTGTTGTGTTAAAAAAATGTGGAGTACCGGGAACTTCTAGACCATTTGAGCATCTGTACGTTAGATTGATTTAAACTTTCACGATTATCACTCATATTTTAAAGGCAAACGGGTCTTAATCGCGTAAACATACCTACGTTTAATTATATCCTAACGTTTCGGGCATGACGTTACACCCGTGGTCACAGGCAGACCAAACTCAGTCTATAATTAAACGTAAGTTTACGCGAAGACCCGTTTGTCTTTAAAATATGATCTGTACGTTAGACTGACAAATGCGATGATAAAAATCGGTAAGCTGGTAGAGTCAATAATGAAACGTTCTTTTTTGTTAGTGAAAATGTATAGGAATATGGAACAAAAAAGGAAAAGTCCATACAAATTTCCTGGGACATGTGGTGGATGTTGTTCAGCATCATTGACTCTACCAGCCTATCATTTTTTATCAAAATCGAAGCCGTGATCCAAATTGATTTTGAGATTCCACAGGTATTGGATTAAAACTTAAAAGGATTTTTTTGCGGTAAACGAGTGATTACCGTTGTCTTTTTTACGAGTAACTATTGACAAAACATCTTTCATGACAAAATACCGAGGACGCGTATTTGAGTATGCGTATGATACTCGTGTCGTGTGGTACTTACTAACATGGGCTAAAATATTATGATCTACCAATTTTCAACTTTATTACCCTGGAATGGAGTTGACAAGTGGACCATGATTTTGTCCAACTTTCCATATACTATTGCTAAATTAATAACTACATACAAGAGCTTTACAGTTGTAGTAATATGTCAGGTTACGGTCTCTCTGTCAGTCTGTCTACGGGACTAATGTTAGAACTAAGACTCACTTGCTCAGATGGTGTCTATAGGGGTGGGCGGGTCGCGGGATCGAGTCCCGGAATGGGGCAAATCGCGGGTCAGGCTCTGAAGCCAGGCTGGGCCTCCTATGGACGAATTTCACACGTTAAAAAGTTTCATACAGATTGCTTTCATACGAAAATTGGCTCTAGTACCTATTTGATTCGGAGAAAACTTATTTTAACAACATTATAATACCATATCTATATTTTAGATTGTTTAATAGAAACAGTACCTATAATTCGTTTCACACATAGGTACTAACGGTCACGGAAAATGAAACAGAATCTGAGAAACCGACTGAGGCAGACAAATAGTCTTTTTTACAGAAAAATAATCTGTAACGTATAGCAATTGTGCTTCAGTTTTTGATATACATTTTAAAATACTGGCTGTATATCAGAAAAAAACTTTCAAAGTGTCTACTTCAAAGTTTTCGCTGTTCGCGGAAGCTTAAAAGCATCTTTGTCTTGCAAGAGCCTTAAATTTAATACTTGCACGACAATGAATATTTTACGAAACACACACTAACACTTACATAATATCCTTCTTAAGGTACAGCCAAAAATTTGGTCTACCACTTTAAGATGTTTTTACAGTCCAAGGCAAAATAAGGTATATATATAAATGCTCAAAAAATATATGCAGTGCACTTTAATTCTGTGTAATAAGAACGTCGGAACATATTTATGAGAGAATTCTTTTGATAACTACATATTTTTGCACTTGACAGCATGGAGTAAAGCCCACCAGATTTTTCAGAATATTTTTAATAGTCACTGTCGTTAAAATGATTATTTTTGAGATAATTATAACTGCCGTGCGTCTAAAACAAAATATCGAGCATTACGCGTCACTTACGTAATTTATTTCGAATATTGCTTCGATAGATTAAAGAGAAATAAAAATGGGATGTTTGTTTAGTATTAAATATTTTACTCAATAAAACCTTGATAGAGTTTTACTATAATAATTGATTGTTTAGTATGAATAAAACCAACGAATTATATGTAATTATGCACATGGGAGTCCGCTGGATGCGGGTGGCGCAGGACCGGTCATTGTGGCAATCTTTGGGGGATTTGAACATAGACCGTTCAGCAGTGGCCGTCTTTCGGTTGATATTATGATGATGATTATTCGCTGTTATTTTTCAAATCATGATTTCACCTACAAACCTCTTTTGAAAACCTTGTCTCATTGGAAAATCTTAGAACTTCCCCTATAGAAAACATCAAAATCCCCAAACAAATGGCATGCCAAATATTCTCCTTATTCATCAAAGGCTTGCAATCGATATCGGAGCCCTAACGAAGAAATATGTCTTTGAGCGCCCCTCAGACCAAATCCCATCACCTCACAAAACGACGTAACTCCTCACCTCAAGTGAGGTACTTCAGACGTTTTGAGGCAAACGCGACCGATTCTTTAATTACTTTAAGCGCGGTAATAGACAAACTGGAATTAATTAAATGGATTTTGTATCTTATTATCAAAATTTTATTATTAATTCGAAAGTTAGGTTTGTTTGACTTTGACACCGCAACTAGATCTAACTCTCGACTCATACTTAAGTACTTCGTAGTGTTGTGTTCGGAAAGTGAAGTTATTTGGTATCAAGGTACGCCTATATATCTTACGTGCATTCACTTATCAAACAGACTCCAGATGTTATCTTTTGAGCACATGTCAAAGTCATGCCGTGATTAAATTAGCATACAGTTAAAATGAGTCAATTTATTTTGAAAAGGATCGGCAGCCAGATACCAGGCAACAATGACCATGTAGGCGTTGTCGGTGACGTCACAATCGAACGCTATCAACCAAATCATCGGCGGCCGATAACAGGCCCCGCCCCGTTCGATACGCTGACCAATCGCGCCCCGATTGATTGGTCAGCCACGTTCGGCCCGTTCGAAAATGGAACACATTCAAAATCCTAACGCACCATTGGCTCTCAAACTTACCATAGGACACATATTGACATAAACTTTTTAATTTTCATGAATCCCTTATACAAACTGCCAGTGTCAACACAGTAAAGAGCTTACGAGAATTCTTTACGACGGTGAAAAAACTAAGGTAAATTAGTTGATAATTTCTGTGTGACAGGGCCGGGCTAAACTTTCGTTAAATGTTATGTAAACAAGCCTAAGCAAATGGGGACAGGTGCCCACGATAGGCTCTATTGATATATAGACGGCAAACATGCATATACTTCCTATTACTTTGTTTGTTCCCCGAAATATGTAAATCACATGCATTTAATTAAACACGAGATAATTTCTATTTGCCTTTTTAATTTTTGAACGTCGACAGAGCATAATCTTCGGTTTTACAGCTATGGTTTTTATGTTCCAAGGAATTTTGTTTGATAAAGATATTAAAATCGTTATCTTAACACAATATTAAATAGAGGCTTCTCCTTAAAAATAAGCCGTAATTATTTCAAAATCGCTCCCCAATTTTCTATATATCTGTCACTGTCACAATAATACTCGATCTGTAGAAAGCCAAATAAGAAAACACGCTAAGCTGACGTAAATCGAACCTTCAGTCCTGCTTATAAAGACGTCGTTATTGGCATGATTAGTTTGGTATTTTGCTAATAGAAAAAGTATAACCTCACGGAACGATAGAAAAATAACAATAGGAAAATAGCTATTTCAATTATTGCCGCGAGCACGCGAACATTTGTGGGTTCCCATGATCGGCCCAGAGGGATCTCTGGATGCGTTCCTTGCCGCATGCCACATGAGACATGCGACACGTCTACACGATGCCACAAATATTGCTTTATTACCTATAAGTACAGAGAAAAACCAATATGCCTTCTCACAAAGGCAAAACATACTGACATCTAATTTAGCGGTGTCCCGCACTATATTCGAAGGATTAGAATGGGATTCGAAAGTAGGTACTGTTGTGTCAACAACAGTATATAAGTCAATCTAGGATATATTCATAGTTTGTATTCATATATTCATAGTTTAAGTGCAGAGACTTACAGACAATAGATTGATTAATCACTGACTACATCTGTAAACAACTCTTTTCTTGCTAAAATGTTGTGTCATTTGTTGTGTCAACAGTACTTTCGAATCCTCTTCTGATTCCGGTTTGATAATTATGTCATACGAAAATTTTTAACAGTCTATAAAATGACAGGAGGTTCTAAATTCGACAGATTCCTTTTTATATTTATGTTAATCGATATCTCCGAGAATCGAAACTTTTAATCGAACGGGTATAACCCCGATATAGTCCTGTTGGCACCAGGTTGAGGTCTGATGATGGGATCTTGGAGAAATCGGTTGAAGTCGATTTTATAAAAAATATCGATTGTCTTCATAATTGTTAAATACAGTAGTAGATAGGTGTAATGTTTCAATACAAATATAAACAATTAAACTATCTGACTATCTTAGGTCTTTTATAACATCGCAGTCTGAAATGACATTTTGTAACCTTACAATCGGCATTGTCATTAAATGTCGCAAACGTGAAATCCTGCCGCACGATGTACGGCCACCAAGATTATCTCATTCTTTTCTTACTGTATTGTAAAGCCGTAAAGATTTGTTGTAGACTATACGAAACTATACGCACGTTTATAACACACTAAGTAATATAAGGCACCTGTAGCGGTTTATTGCTTATTTATTCCGCTTCTCAAGTCCGGATTAAGTTATAGCCAGCCTCCGTGGATTAAACCTTAATAGGGGTTGGATAGATTGATTTCTGAGCCGAATCTCCGCCCGGATTGGCTTGTTTGCATTCTGATTACATTTTGAATTTCGAATTCGGAACGTTTTTGATGCTGCTTCTAATTGGTCGAAGTCAGAGAATTTGAATTTGCATACGATTCGACAGTTCATCAGTTTTTAAGTCATACAGGGTTAAAACTTAATTTGAAGTACCTTTGAATATATTTAGAGCAATTCTTTTAGTTTTTGATAAATTAATAGGGTGTTTAAAATTTAAAATGACCGTTAAATGACAATAACTCGGTTTCTACAGCTTTTTTTAATGCCAATATGTCCCGAGTCAAAGACGCCGCCTCAGATGTTTATAACTGTCCAAACAATGTTGGGCATAGACTAACGTGTTGTTTTTCCAATATGGCGGCTTTGAACTTCAAAGGGATCAAAGGCGTGTGACATTAAAGTTGCTGTTAAACGATATCGATAGCTTTTTTTTGAGTAAAATAAACACTATTTAAATATCGTATACAAATACTTGCCGGTATAATTGACATTATACAGGGTGTTTTTTTTTCGACCGTTCAAATTCTACGTAGTGAATGTGTAGGTCATACTCACCAACTTTTACTATGGGGACAAAGTCGAAATCGCGAAAAAAAAATCAGCTGTTTCATACAAATTGGCGGCATTACGCCGGCCGAAATATACCCTGTATATTGAAGTCAATGCATTGTTTTTTTTAAATATAGTTTCAAGTTCGGAAAATCGCGTAGTTTCTTACTGCCAAAATTATATTTATTATTTAACTAAGAATATTGTTTTAACGTTGTAAATATTTTGATTTCTGATCTTAAGCAGGGTGTTTCATAATATTTATACACAACACAAGTTTAGTATAAAAATACAATATTTGATTGAAATGAAAGTTAAAAATCACGAAATCACTTCATTTTAATTAATGTAAATTAATATTAACACAATAACTAGTAACTCAGCAAATACATGTACCAGGCAAACAGACCTTACAAAGAGTTGAAGGTAAATTATATCGTTTGTATGTTTAGTCACTAGGCAAATCACTGTCAAGAAAGCCGTTATTTATGTAGTAATTACAAGGTGTAGATAATCCTTTCCCTGGTCCTGTGGACGATAAGAGGCGCCGTCTTATCAGTGAAAGCTGTTGCGTCAAATTAATATTGTTTGAGGACTAGACTTTATTTATTTTGTCTATGGCTATAAAGCGGGTTATGTACAAGGTATTTTTTGATAAACACACTAGAAAACAAGACAGGAAAATAAGTATATCGCTGTCCGAAAAAAAGTGGCAAATTAAAACTGTCTATGATTAGCACAAAATGAAATGGGTCTGAAGACAACTTGAAGACTCCTCGTGCCTATTTTTTTTGAATTTTTCGCGTTTTTCTACTGCTAGGTGCCAGTAATTGTTGGACGGAGTATACCTATAGAAACAAATGAATTTTGCAATAGACACTATTATTCTTTTCTTAGATTACTTTAACAAAACATTAGTCATAGTCATAGTCATAGTCATATTTTTATTTGCTTAGAATTATGGTAATTACAAAGAAATGCAGATGACATAAAAACAGGTAATACAGTTCAGCACAATTCACCATTATAATGGCATGCAAAATTTTCATAGTATATTATAATACACACATCGAATTAAAAAAAAATTAAAAATATTTACTAATTAAACAAAATCTCTAGCCATTAATAGGTACTTAAGTTGTCAGTACTGTAAGTAGGTATAATTTCCTTGTACTTAATAACTTAATTTAATCTCTTACACCCTTTTCTAAGAACTCAAACTTAACGCATAAACACTTAACGACCGTTCAAAACAACTGCTTCGAAACTCTTTGGCAGTTACTGGGAACGGTGAAAAACGTTTGAAACAGACAAACAAACAGTCAGACAGAGTGTTATTGAGATGTTCTGAAACTTCGAGTTCCTTGAGATAATATGCTCTGAAATGAGAAGGTTTATTGACTTAAACTACAATACTACATGTTCATTGTTCAATCTCACTATGAGAATTAGAATACGTTTAAAAAATTTTTTAATGATGAAATTGATGAATATAATCATTTGAATGATGATGCCTATGTAATAGATTTCAAATAAAGTTTCAAAAGTTTCAGTGTTCAAATTGTTTCTATTACTTGATTACATACGCTACCCTTTCCTCAAACAAAATAATATTTCTTTCAAACGAATAGGTAGCATCGATTTCCATAAATATTGACAGTAAAAAGTCGGTCTCAGAAACGGTCAACCAATATTGTCCAACTAACCAAAAATACACAAAGCGTTTACCAATACCTCCACAGTCGGCCATCTTTTTTTAACGTTTTTTTCGAACTGTCACAATCCCACAGGCTCCTCGCAGGAGATCGCTAAACGGTTCGAGATATGGAATTTAGCGTTCCATGTTTGAACATGATATTGCTCCTGGGAACATGATATTCTTTTTTTATTTCCTGCCAGTGGGAAATATAAATAGGATTATCGGTTGATTTGCTGATGTGGGCTTAAATTAGTTTTGTTACTTCCGCTTTTATTAGGTGCGAGTTTTCGTGTGTTGGCGTTGGAACAAATAATTCTATTTGGTTGTGATAATCCAATTTAATATTATTTCAGCTTCACAAATCATGTTTTAAATATTTCCGTCACCTTTGCCACAAAGTTTGGATCTCGGCCTGTACTACATTTTTTTATATATCTAAATGTATTGATGATATATTTATTATAATAATACGTTTTCCAGTTGAAATTCCAAGCCAGTTTTGATTACAAGCATACTTGGTACACTCTGGTGATGCGTATTTCGTAAGCATTAATCTCGGAGACTAATCACTTCCGCCCCACTTCTCGTGGGAGCATCTATCACCGGTTTTATCTAAATTATGTTTATACTACCAATACCTTTAAGTACCTACTTCAATGAAATCATAACCAAAGTTAGTGAAGATATTATAACTTTAGGTTTTAATAAGAATATTTGAAACAAATCGTGAAATGTTCTGAAGTGGACTTGAAATAGAATAAACTAAAAGTTTACGTCCTAAATTGACTTCAACTGGAAAATATTCATAAACAAAAATGTGTATTTATATTCAAAAGGAGTAAAATTACTACTTTAAATTAGTGATTTAATAAGAAAATAAACGATAAGCCCGCACACTGCATTTTACAAGTTTTGGTCACTTTCAATTCAAAACGATACCCTTCGGTGTTGACAACGCCCCGCAATCAACAGTAATCAACAATTGCATTATTTGCCTTCAGACCAAGGCCTGGCCGTCGCCCCTACCGAAGGCTGCTGGTGTCTCAACAGGCAAACACTGGTATCAGGCAAACATGAGGCCAACGAACTCTTATCTAGGTGCAATACGTTGCGACATTCATAGGAAGCCGTGTAACAAAGTTACAAGAAATAGGGATTTTCAGTATTGCTTGAAGTTCTTTTAATAGTGTGGGTGGTATAGATATTTCAGAATACATTTTAAGGCTTCTGTTATTTACGGGTTACAGGTCTATTTTCGATTCTGGGTGCCTAAAGGTTATAATTTAGGCATATTTGCTGAAACGAAAGATAGCTATACAAGATATACGAGTATAAGGGCATTTTCACTTCTAGGGACACCCAATTAGCTTAGCTCTCATAAAAAAGTTAACTTCGATGTCAGCTTTGTAACGACAATTAAGCATTAAATACCAACAAAAATATTTTTTTATCATTTAATCCAGAAAGAATACGCGTATATGCAATATAAAAACACGAATAAAGTGGATTTAAGTAAATATTTCATGCTTAATTGTCGTTACAAAGCTGACATCGAAGTAAACTTTTTTGTGAGAGTTAAGCTAATTGGGTGTCCCTAGAAGTGAAAATGCCCATAAACATCGTGTCTCGCCTATAGAGAAATGTATATTGAATGGTCATTGCATACTTCAAAATGTTCCATGTATACTTGGGTTTATTTTGAAGACCTTTCTACTAGCTTAACTGGGGTTAACTAGAGGTACAGTCAACAAATTGAAACCCAATTAATTACTCGGGAATCTTGTCAAAATGACGTTATTAATAAAATTGTAAGAAATTTCTTACTATTTGCCATTTTGATATGGTTCTAGAGTGGGTTAAGGTTCCAATTGCTTTAGCGTACACTAAAGAAGTTTTGATAATACACAGATGCAAGTCTATCGACGATATTGTGACAAATCTCAGCGTTTATCTCTGAATCACAGAGCACACAGCGCGTATATGCTCAGCTTGAGTAAATAAAGAGTATATGCCTTCATGATCATTAAAGATATACTCATTCGTCTTGGAATAGGTATTCATTTAGATACCTAAATGTACTAAGTTGAGAGGCTTGAGAGTAAACAGAGAGATCTAATATTTTAATGTTTATCTTTTAGGGGAATAAAAAGTGATTGCAACTATATTGCCTAGTCTAACTATTTCATGGTTCCTTGCAAATATCTTCTTCGTACTTTATAAAAAAAACACGACCTACTTCTCTGATTACTTTGGTAGACTCGATTGGACGAATTATTTTAAAATGTATTTATTAATTAAAAATACGCCATGAAATCAGAAGAATACTAAGATATATTCTCACATGTATGTACCTACCTAATGTTTAATTAATCCAAAGTTTTCATATCACAATGGTCCTTCGAACCGGATATTTCAATTAGCGATCTTCTTACGCGTAGGTAAACTTACAAAAAATAGTTCTTCTAACCTATACTAGAGCAATTAATCTTAACCGACAATATTCTCAAGTAATTTTTATATTCCACATTGGTTTTAAACAAACCTACAGCTCGCCTATTGGTATGCTGGCACTGTAGCCTATGGACGGTTCTAACATCACTCTACGTAGCCAAAATGCAAATCGCTAACGCTCAGTCGCTAACGAAATTCAACCATCTTTATCGCACTAATGAAAGACAGAAAACGGTGTAATAAAGCATTAGGGATTGGCATCTTTAGGACGGCTATAAGCGCGTCGCGTTTCCAGGCTTTTTTGAACAGCCCCATACTGTAGTCCCATTTCAAAATCATTGGTCATCTAAACTCGAAACCCCGACTCACCTGACCTCCCTCTTCACATCATCATAGTCCCTCTGCGTGTCGAGCCTGGCCTCGAGCCGTGCTATATGCGCCTTCTTCTCGTCGAGCCTCTCCTCCAGCCGCTGCAGCTGCTGCGCGTGCGCTTCTTGCAGCGCCGCCAGCGACGCCTGCAGTCGCCGCACGTCCTCGACGAGTTGCGCGATCTGAAACAGAGATGGCGCTTTAGCGAATTTGCTGAGGTTGAAACAGAGTGTCCAATTTGTTGTTTTAATTTTAATATTTTGTAATATGTAAATGGTTCGAGAGATGGCACTATACGGAAAGCAAACTTGCTAACGGAAGGTTTTCCTTGAAAATGTAAGAGTGTTTGCCATGTATTTGTATTATAAGATAGTTTTTGGGAGATTGTTTTGGTGTTCAAGTGTATTTGTACTTAAATATAGTGGTTACAAAGTTATATCGACTTTTCATTGAGACCCGGAGGGCACCGTTTGTCCACAGAGATAGCGATTTTTTCAAGTTGTTGGGATTGAAATAGAGAGGGCGCTGATATAAATGTATTTCGTTTAATTGTTTGTATTTTTTGCGTGTTGCTTTTCGCTTGTTTAGCTTTACAAAGCGAGAAAACGCAATTAATGGCTAATAGCGCGTAAAAAGGTGAACGAGGCTATTAAATAGGTATATTTATTTGTTGACAATATGTTTAAATCTTGGTTAGATAATATACCTATTCTTATATTCTGTTCTTCTTATAAGGTACCTTTCGTTTAAAAGCATAATAGTCAACATGCTTACATTTTTCCATTTTTTGTAGCGATCAATGGAAATATTTAAACCTCATCTAAAAGAGCATTTAGACCAAACTAGCATTCGCTCATTCTATCCTCCACTATACGAAATTCGTTCGTTATACAAAACGTGATTCTTCGAGATTCGTTGATTTCGTAGAATGGGGGATAGAATGAGCGAATGCTCGTTTGGTCTAAATGCACCTTTAGGATATATTTCGCAAGATGAACGCACGATGTTTCTCGCTCTATAAAAACTAGGTATAGAATCAATGTTTCAAAATATCTTGAAAATAACGCTAAACCTCGAAGTTAGTACACAAATTAGTAAGGATTCATCGACGAATGTATTTCAACTTCACCTAAAAATAGAAAGAAATTTGTAAATATTTCTACCACTTATATTGTTTCCGAGTAGCAAACCTAAGAAATCGTTAAGGATACTAAGCCAACAAGTTTTTAACTAGACCACAACTGAACTAGTAAAATTGTTCACCAAGAAATAAAATATAATACTTCAAATTACTAGCGATAAAAGTAGCCATATCTAACGGCAAATAGTTAATCGCATGGAAACTCCAAAGGAATAATAAAGCATAATTATAAAAAATCTTAACAGTTCTATAATAACGTCACTAAAAATTAGTTGTACATTAAATGCCAAACTAATTTTGCAGCTGTTTATTGCGCCGTTTAAACGCTTTCTCGCGATTTATATGAGAAAAATTACTTTGGTATTTCTACGTCCGCACTGCTAAGTTGGTGTAATTTTGTTTGTGTTGGCATTATTTCGTTAATATGGCGGCCTCAGCTGATCGCCAAATATTTACCAACTAATACTAGGGATTTCGTTTGACGAGTGTGAAGGAAATGTGTCATTCGAGTACGCGTAAATGACGTTTTGTCATAACGTTATCAGCTAATCAAAGTTCTTTTTATCGCTAACTATTATAACCACATTTACTCTCTTATTTATAAATATCTTCTAACTTACCAATGCTATAAGTATCGTTTGCCAATTTGGTCACTATAAATAAGACAAACTATACGATAGGATAGATATTAGATTTGAATGGTTTTCGACCAGACCTGCTGCCGCGAACATCGAAGTTCGCAAATTTCGGGGTTTTTTCTCTGTCACTCTAATGACGCCTTCGTTGGAGTGACAGAGATAAATCTCCGAAATTTACGAATTTCGGTGTTCGCGGTAGCAGGCCAGCCCTAGCGCCCGTTCGTAATTCAAATTTTGAAAACTGTCTTCAACTCCGCAGTAACGCGAAACGTACGTAACGCATCAGTGATTTTTGCCTATTCACTACAAACAACTAATACACCTGACAACCTAAACGTCAGTCAATTATGGCACTTATTAGATTCGCAATAAAACATATCCTGATCAAATTAGCGCGCAATAACAACGTTGTCTCTCAAGTGCGCCATTTTGAGATGTGTTCCATTGTTTTAGAGTTGTTTTCTAGCTGTATGGTACTCTGGACCTTCAACATGTTATTTGTTGACCTTCGGAAGATATCAATTGTCGGCGGTGGGCGCCGGACCGAGGAGATACGTATCGGCAAGATAGATGTGTCGGAAATCGCGCTAAGGTTGTGATTTAACGCTTATTATTGCTTTCCGACTGCCGTAGTGTATGGGCAATTGTACGATTTACGTGTTTGTGAAACTGAACAATAGGGTTATAGGTTCGATGGTTCTCTACAGATGTCGCTACTTTTATTAGAATCAGAATCAGAATGTGTTTTTCCTAACTAGTGCGGAAAAGTAAAGTGGCACAAGTGGCTTAAAATTTCTCATTTTAAGGCACTTGTTATGAAAAAAGTCGTTCGATACACGTGTAAAAACTTTTTTTGCACTTGCATCGAAATGTACTATTATTTGGCTACTTCGTGTTTTACATATGTGTCTGTCTGTGTATACCATATACTCGTAGGGGGGAGTCAGCTAACTTATGTCCTTTTAATGAACAACACAGCAAATTTTGGAGCATTTCACGGAATTCAACCCGAATGAGCACGAATTTTCTGACGATAGAAGATTAATTTGTGCTAAATATATTGTCAGCTGACAAGCAAAGCTAACTGATTTATTTATTTAAAATCATGTGCTGCCAGTAACACTATAGGTATAGGCTACTAAGGGCCTATTTCAACAACCCCTAATAAGACATATATCTGTCAAATATTAGCTGTCATTTTCTTTTATATGCCCGGAGAAGGATAGATTATTTTATTTGATGTATATATTCAACCAAGGTTGAAACAGCCCGTAAGAATACTTACCTACTTACAAAATATGTGGCCAATATATTTAATTGTCACCGGGTGTATTTTCCAATATAATCGGAAAATCACTGTCATTCCCACATTCATGATTATTCCGTAATGATAAAGTCCGCCATCTTGTTACAACTGACAACTGATTGGTCGACATTAACAAGGACTTCAAATATTCTTATCTATCGTCTTTATCACGAGGGAATAGAGTTCAAAATGTTGAGTTTTTAATATCGATATCAGCATGTTTGACGATCGGCGGTAAAGATTAATCTTTTATATTTTATCTCGTCTATTATCATGTTTACTGTTCTGACACCTGATAATAGATAAGGTTATGTGTATTTGACGCCATTGAAATTATAATAGTCGATCTTTAAGTAGGTACTTAGAAAAAAAAAGTTTCAAACATTTATACTAATCGTCAGTAGAATACAAAAAAATGTAAACAAACCTTGCATTATTCCAGAATCACGCACTAATGGAACACAATCTTGGTTTTATTACAAACATAACATCTTAAACCTTCAGATCGCCTACACTTTTAGTTAAAATTATTTATATTTATTAGTATTAACGTAAAAATATCCCTACGACAGCGTTTCACGATACGTGTCAAAGACGTCAAATGCTATGGAAAGTCAGCCATATTTGTTTAGCTTTTTGTTACTTTTATCTGAAGTATGGTATAGGCTAATGGGTTGGCATTAGGGAACTTAGCGGAGCTGATTTTGGCAGTCCCGTAGCAGGAGCTACGCAGCGTAGATGCGCTACGAAAATGACTCGGCTAGTATTTATTTACTTCAATAATAATAACAACTCCAGCCTCATGGTTCAAATGTCAGAGATAAACAAGATCTTAAGAAGTGTCTAATAAATATAAGTATAAATATTGGGCTGTGCTGGATAATGGAGACCTAGGCCCTCCGAAACATGCTGCGCGTAAATAAATACATGTTTCATTATATTTCTTGTTATTATGGCTCACGAAAGTTTAAATTGTTCTAATAGTACTAAATTTTTTTTATTTATTTTGATTTTGACATCAAAAATAATAAACCAAATTATTTGTATGGATAGTTTATTTTGCTCAAATTTAGTGTAAAATTCATGTTCAGTTTAATATTATTATGGTGTTTCGTTTCATGATGTTCGCTTTTAAATACTTCAATGTGGTATTTTATATACCTACTTTTTATTTACTTATAAATATTCACAACTGTACTATTTTTATATTGACATTAAGTACTTTACTAACAATGATCCAGATCTTGCCGCATAATGTTTTTAAGGTTGCTCAAAGCGAAAAATCCAACCAACCAATTTTATAAGATCCCACATAACACGGCTAAAATCATACTTAAATAACGAAAACCAAAAACCGTAAAATTACCTAACATTTCCCATTTGTAAGTGACCAAATTAGGGCCATATAGTCAAAACACCATACAAAGGGTTAAATTTAAGAACTGTCCGGTTTTTAGCCTCATTAAGCAACCCTGAAGGGATGAGGGTAGTAATTAAACTAAAAATGCGGTGGCTCGATATAGCGTAATCGCGGCAGGAACGATTGTAGGTAATTGCCTTGGGGAGGACACACCGGGCGGTTGTGGAGCGTGTCTTCACGTTATGAAGGATTAGTGTTAGAGGAGCCCAATACGGGCACAAAGCTTCAAATTGCTAAGCATCTAATTCTTTCTAAATAAATTTTATGTTATATCGAATTTCAAAATGTGCTCACTTATACTTTACATTTTTTTAATAGCCGAAAAGATAGAAGTAATAGTTTTTAAAATATTTTTCAGTACAGATGGCGCTTTCTTTGCGCGCTCGTGACAGAAGTGGTAAATTTTTTGTCAGGTCTAAACTTCGGAGGGCCGTCTATACTGAAAAACGTCATACGATACACGTGCGAAAACGAAATTCGTATCTCGTGTCGATTAAAAACACTCCCTTCGGTCGTGTTTCAATTTATCGCCACTCGTTTTAAACTTATTTTCTTTCGCACTTGTATCGTATTGCTCTATTTCAATCCTTTGAAACGTAATACGATACATTTCCTAGTTTTAAGATAGTGCCTAATATTTACTATCGTGCTTCAAAAATGCTATTCCCGTATGTTTCCGCTGTCGCTACCGCTCGTGCCAAACAGCACATAAAGACAACGATACAATTTACCGTTTCGGCTCATACTTTCAGAGCCGGTTCGCAAACTACAGTTTTACTCATTTTGTAAATGTTACTCTTTTACAGAGGATACTTTACCCTAGGATGTATATTACTTGTATACATCTGTGTACAAAATGTGTGTATACCAGAAAAAAATAAACAAATTATGGCTGACTTTCCATAGAATTTGACGTCTTTGACACATACCGTGAAACACGTTTGCAGAGATTTTTTACGTTAATACTAATAAATATCAATAATTTGAACTAAATATGTATGTGAACTCAAGGATTAAGATTTTAAGTTCGTAATAAAGCCAAGAGTGTGTTTTAAAAGTGCGTGATTCTGATAGAATAATGCAAGTTTTTCGGTTTGTTTTTTTTTTAGATCCTACCGACGATTGATATTGGTCGATTTATGTAAAGTCGCCTATTTGATATTTAGTCTTTTTATTTGAAGTCGATCTGTCTCTATTGCCTCACTAAAAAAAAAACTTTCTGAAGAAACATTAACGTCAAAGCGCTATCATTTGAAAAGTCCGCCATTTTTACTGAAAGATAAGCCACAGCGATATATTATCCGTAATAGTGCATTCTTTGTGCATGCAAATAGTTAGCCGAGTGCAGTAAATCCCCCCCCTGTCTCCGGAGGGGGCGATTATGGGACTTTGGATACTGAACGTGGAAACATTTATATGTTCATCTTTGTACTCTGTGCGAGTCTAAAAGATTTACCCCCTTATTTATAAGCGTCTCCTAATTTAGGAATCTGATAAGTATGATATCACTTTCCATCTTATACAGATATTGACAAGACAATACAATAATATATACAGTATGTATCACCTCGTAGAGCAAAGAAAGAAACTCATTAATGTTTAGATCATACTAAACAACTTTTACTATGGGGCCAAATCTGAATTCACGAAAAAAAATTTGACGGTTTCATACATTTTGATTGCGTGATCATGAACACGTTGTATGGGAGAGTAATTTTTTTTTCGCGAATTCGAGTTTGGCCTCATAGTAAAAGTTGTTTAGTATGATCTAAATATTAATGTGTTTCTTTCTTTGCTCTACGCGGTGATACATACTGTATATCTTCGCCTGGTACCCATATCACAAGCCTTTATTGAGCTTACCGTGGGACTAGGTCGATTTGTGTAAGATGTCCCAGATATTTATTTATTTCATATCTTGTCGTATATTGGTTGAAACTTTAACGATTATCACTCATATTTTATAAACAAACGGGTCTTAATCGCGTCAGGATATAATTAAACGTAAGTTTCGATTAAGACCCGTTTGTCTTAAAAATATGAATATCGTGTCGTAATTTGAATTCTAGCAATGAAGCACTAGAATTCCAATTGCAAGCGCGTACTATTTTGGAATACAGCGTTGTTTATGATAAGCGTCGATATATCGTAGCGTCTGCCGCGCTCAACAATATCAGCCTGCTTAGCCAAGTTGCCAATCGCTAACGCTTGGTAGCGTATCGTAGTTTTCCCTCTCTGCCACTCTTCCACATTAGTGCGACAAAGACAGTTGGCTACCTTTCGTTAACGATTGACGATTAAGCGTTAGCGATTGGCAACTTCTCTAAGCACCCTGAACATGCCTCTATCTGAATGCGCCGGACACTACGATATGGTGCCTTGCCTGCCTACTCATTACCTTGTCTGTCAATTTGAATTTTGCATTTGGTAGACAGGGATAAATGTGTCCGTTTATAATAAATTATAAACAAATGTTAATATATTCTTAGTACTTTTTTGAAAATGTTGTCGCTCATTTGTCATGTGTTTAAAATTGTTTATTTTAATGACATCTTTTTGCCTCACCGCATACTTCACGTTATCCTTCATTAAAATAATTTTTCAAATATCACAAACTTTTTAACTCTGGTAATATCGCAAAGTTCCTTTTCAATTTATCTTATCGTAAACGAGTTAAGGATTGTCAACAGACCAGTTTACTTTGTAGATTGATCGACTGATTCACGAAAAGAAACACAAATGACAAACGGAAACACAGACCGATCCCAAATTGCCAATAGACAACTCACCTAATAAAGTAATAAAAACGAACCAATTCTCTTTGACAATGCACCGTCGTTACAAATTCGGGCGCACAAAAGAAGCGATGAAAGACGGGAACGGACGAAAAAAGGCATAATACGCCATTTTGCCGCCAGAAAAGTAGATTTCATGTCGGCTATCTGTCAAACCGACCAAACATGGGGTCGAACCAATATTAACCGGCGAAATTCAAACCGCGTTCGAATTCAGAACGCGAAAATTCAAACAGGAATCCGGTACTGCGCAACAAAAAGACGCCGCTTCGCCCGGGAACTTCGGCTCAACTTTTTTTTTACGTATCTATCGCAGTGACTGCTTAGTTTGACGAGCCCAGTTTCATTTCGGCGAAAAATGATAAATGACGTGAATGATTGAACAGTCGGACGGCAAAGAGATTCGCTACTATCCGCTTTTGGAATGAGCTTTGGCTTTACAGGAATTAAAATGCAGAAATATCCGCTTTAACGAATCGCCACGACATACGTCACGCAATTTCATAAATATTCACAACAATTGAGTGAAATGCTTTTACAAAACACGAGTTTGATTGACAAAAAACGTCATGACCATCAATCAGGTGTCAGTCGAAATGCATGCTTGCAAAAATTAAATTCCCGAATATAAATAGTCTATGGCTGGGAACAGAGTTGAGAATCGAATGCTAATTTGTTTTTAGTATTTGACATTCGGAAATATGGCTCGTTGACGTTGAGGCGCGGCAAAAACTGCCGGCAACTTGTCTATGCAGTTTTGATTTGTCTACGTCAGTCTCGTTCGGATTTCGTGTTTGAAAAACGAATTACAATGTGCCGTGATCGTTCGATTAGTGAGTTGTTCTTTTTTCGATTGAAGTTTCGCTGTTAAGTTGGCATTCGTAGTCATAGATTAAAGAGGAAGATAAGGCGTTGCTTGCTCATGTTTTTCTATTTAAGCTACTGTACCGTGATAGCATTTAGTTTAACATTAACATTATAGCGATAACTAGGTAAGTAGTTATCGTAAATCTTGTAAAATACCTTACCGGGAAATAAAATATGGCATAGACAATCCGTATGCAATAGTTCCCGACTTCGAAATGAAGCAATTATAAGTTTGAAACCTCATTTATAGCCTGTCTATCGTTTGCAGTTATAAAACCGAATGGAAAACTAAGTTTTGCTTGTTGTGGTTATAACTTCACATTACGGAAGGGTCGATATTGTTCCTAATACTATTTGAATTTAGAATGCAGGAAACAAATAGAACTTTTTTTATGAGCGTTAAGAAAAATAAGCGTGTAAGTGTTACTGGCCAGTACGTTCATTAAGGTGTTGCCAGCCGTAAAAGCGATGCAAATTTTCGTTGTCTGTGATTAAATTGTACACGTCACTTGGGATTAAGGAAAAAATGGCGCGAATTTCGTTTCTTACGTTGTTAGGGAACATATATCATCAACTTTGGGGGTGTTCCCAGATATCGTGGTAGATAATTTTGAATAACGGGCGAGCTACGGCAAGGAAAAAAGTGCAAGCAACTATAAATTATTGTTTCGGTGCAATTAAAAGGCCGAATAAGGTTTTTATTTAAATAAGCCACGTAAATGTAGTTAGCGGCGGGTGCTTTATTCAAACGTAGTGACAGAAAGATATATTATGTTTAATGAACATAACGCAATAATTTATTCCTGACGTAAAATGTACCATAATACTTAATGTTGCAGCTACATTGCAGAAAAATTAAGGTAGTTACGCTTATATGGAAAAGTAATTGGCAATAAAATTGCCATATTTTTATATCTTTAACCAGTTCACTTAACAATTTATTTAATTTGTTGAAATAAAAATAATTTGTATGTTTGCTCTATGAATAGGTATAAGTAAGTGTAGTTTTTTTCAAAAGAATAGAGTGCTTTTCCAGAAAGAAGTTTGCAGATTTTTTTATTCGTCCGTAACGCGCATGTGAAGGTTGTAGGCCTCCATAGAGTAAGATTTGCTTTGTATCACATGGGCCATATGCTTTTTTGCCGCCGTTGTGATTTCAACAAAATCAGATCTAAGCTATTATGTAAATATAATGATAATGTGATCAACAAAAACATGTTTTGTTAGGGAATATCCACATTCACCAAGTAATATGTACGCTCGCGCCACTATCTACTAAAACACGTTTTCCTATCCCAATTGCATCGCACTGCAGCTCGCCGATTCCCAAAACTGCAATCAAGATAATTATTTTAATTCCACTTCGAATCGCTATCTGGTCTCCATCACATTTGCTTAATTTATATGCCCAACTTTCTAGTTGTAATTCGCGAGTACGATATGGAAGGTTTCGGCTAGTTATGGTAGCGTGTCGTGACGTCACTAGTTTCGTTGTCTATGGTAATTACAGTTTAGTTTTCTTTTAGAATGTGCGCGTATTTAACGCCGCTATTTCAATTTTTAAATGAGTTCTGCAGAACCGTTTAATTGTGGTTAGAATTGTTGCCTGTATTAAAACGCATTTAAACAGATGCAGTGACCCGGTCTTCGAAATGTTTTAATATCACACTTTTTCTTTAAAATACTCCTTAAATAAGTGCCTCAGTCTTCAGGATAGTGCCTTCGAAAAAAAATGTGAGACACGTTCTCATTTGCTATGGTATTAGTGTCTGTGACCAAAGTTTCGGTTTCTGCAGAAAAGTTACAGGTTCAGTTTCGGCAAAAAAACAGCCTGTCGGCAAATGTTGTTCTGTGACAGAGTATGTAGTGTCTTTAAACAATCTCTAAATTCTGCAATAACCGAAACATTTCGTAATAAACGCACAATTCGCATTCGAGTGCAATTTCCGCGTTCCAAAGTCACGCTCATTTCGAGCATCGACTCCGGTATTAACTTTTTGTCATCACAGGCAATGGAATCAAAGCAAACAGCCGAACCTTGCCGGTTTGACAACTGGCGCGTGCTCGATGGTTTCCCTATTATAGCTCGAATCCTGGAGGCCTATTCGAACTCTGTATATTGATATTTCTATCCTTACTACAGTCGAGTGCAAAAATAAGTATCGAAACAATCCGCTCATATGTATAGTACATTACGACACAAGTGCGACAAACATGAAATTCGAAACGAGTGGCGATGTTTTAAAGCACGACCGACAGGGAAAAAAAAATAAGTTACGAATTTCGTTTTTGCACGTGTCTCGTACGACGTTTTTTAGTGCAAATGGCCCTCCGAAGTTTTGGACCGGATGTAAAATGACACACTTTTCGCACTAGAGCCTAAAACAGGCACCATCTGTACTAAAAAATATGTTACGACGTTCTTATGTTATGTAATCTACATTAGAAAACTTTAAGAAAAACAACTGAGTTTTGCGATATAAACGAGAAAACACACAGTACAATATTTTATTTTTACCTGATTAAAGAAATTGCTTCGATACGCTTCAGTTGATAAACATGAACGAGATATATTACAAAATGATGTCAAAAGTAGAATGGTGATTTCTTATTTCGAATCGGCCTCTCAGTGTTGCCAGCCCGGAAATTGATGGAATTATGACGTTTCGCTCGGTTGGCACTACTGCTTTTTAAGTTTTCGAATTCGGATCGGTTGTTTTGTTTTGCGAGTTATTAATTAGCGGGATTTTGTTGCGAACGCGATTTTTTTTCGAAACGGTTACCCGTTTACTTGTAAGTGGTCTGTAGCCGTACCGCGAAATTCAAAATTTCGATATTAGTCTCTGTTACTCCAAACAAGGCGTCATAAGAGTGACGGAGAGAAATATCAAAAATTTGCGGATTCCGAAGTTCATAGCTGGTCTGTGGTACACAATTTAAGATGTTACTAATAAATAAGTGTAATGTATTCAAAGATTTTCTTCATCAGCAGGTACATGCTAACATCTTAAATCCCCCGTATGCCCCTATCCCCCTGTTGCCCCTTAATGTTTTATTGCTGTGTGCTTAGTCTAATTACAAAACTCAGCTAATGACTAATATCGAATTGTCGCTTTGTCGCGTCCCTTCGTTAAGCCGTGTGCACACTTGAGAATTAAAGCTTATAATTATGCTTTCGTATTTCTTTAGGTATGCTGTGTTGCATATGTGTGCATGTGCAGCGCCCTATGCAAGTGTGTGTGTGGCTGCACCCACCACGACCCATACGTTAATAAATCAGTGTGCTATTAACTAAAGCTCGTATCATTCGTCTCCTCGGCCCCATACATATCAGATTCCATATCTTTTGACCCTTAGCTTTTATTTTTTTTATTTCATTCTTT
>JALPQI010030734.1:0-189344 GCA_025490895.1 Thaumatotibia leucotreta | reverse complement strand
GTCGCCTATTTGATATTTAGTCTTTTTATTTGAAGTCGATCTGTCTCTATTGCCTCACTAAAAAAAAAACTTTCTGAAGAAACATTAACGTCAAAGCGCTATCATTTGAAAAGTCCGCCATTTTTACTGAAAGATAAGCCACAGCGATATATTATCCGTAATAGTGCATTCTTTGTGCATGCAAATAGTTAGCCGAGTGCAGTAAATCCCCCCCCTGTCTCCGGAGGGGGCGATTATGGGACTTTGGATACTGAACGTGGAAACATTTATATGTTCATCTTTGTACTCTGTGCGAGTCTAAAAGATTTACCCCCTTATTTATAAGCGTCTCCTAATTTAGGAATCTGATAAGTATGATATCACTTTCCATCTTATACAGATATTGACAAGACAATACAATAATATATACAGTATGTATCACCTCGTAGAGCAAAGAAAGAAACTCATTAATGTTTAGATCATACTAAACAACTTTTACTATGGGGCCAAATCTGAATTCACGAAAAAAAATTTGACGGTTTCATACATTTTGATTGCGTGATCATGAACACGTTGTATGGGAGAGTAATTTTTTTTTTCGCGAATTCGAGTTTGGCCTCATAGTAAAAGTTGTTTAGTATGATCTAAATATTAATGTGTTTCTTTCTTTGCTCTACGCGGTGATACATACTGTATATCTTCGCCTGGTACCCATATCACAAGCCTTTATTGAGCTTACCGTGGGACTAGGTCGATTTGTGTAAGATGTCCCAGATATTTATTTATTTCATATCTTGTCGTATATTGGTTGAAACTTTAACGATTATCACTCATATTTTATAAACAAACGGGTCTTAATCGCGTCAGGATATAATTAAACGTAAGTTTCGATTAAGACCCGTTTGTCTTAAAAATATGAATATCGTGTCGTAATTTGAATTCTAGCAATGAAGCACTAGAATTCCAATTGCAAGCGCGTACTATTTTGGAATACAGCGTTGTTTATGATAAGCGTCGATATATCGTAGCGTCTGCCGCGCTCAACAATATCAGCCTGCTTAGCCAAGTTGCCAATCGCTAACGCTTGGTAGCGTATCGTAGTTTTCCCTCTCTGCCACTCTTCCACATTAGTGCGACAAAGACAGTTGGCTACCTTTCGTTAACGATTGACGATTAAGCGTTAGCGATTGGCAACTTCTCTAAGCACCCTGAACATGCCTCTATCTGAATGCGCCGGACACTACGATATGGTGCCTTGCCTGCCTACTCATTACCTTGTCTGTCAATTTGAATTTTGCATTTGGTAGACAGGGATAAATGTGTCCGTTTATAATAAATTATAAACAAATGTTAATATATTCTTAGTACTTTTTTGAAAATGTTGTCGCTCATTTGTCATGTGTTTAAAATTGTTTATTTTAATGACATCTTTTTGCCTCACCGCATACTTCACGTTATCCTTCATTAAAATAATTTTTCAAATATCACAAACTTTTTAACTCTGGTAATATCGCAAAGTTCCTTTTCAATTTATCTTATCGTAAACGAGTTAAGGATTGTCAACAGACCAGTTTACTTTGTAGATTGATCGACTGATTCACGAAAAGAAACACAAATGACAAACGGAAACACAGACCGATCCCAAATTGCCAATAGACAACTCACCTAATAAAGTAATAAAAACGAACCAATTCTCTTTGACAATGCACCGTCGTTACAAATTCGGGCGCACAAAAGAAGCGATGAAAGACGGGAACGGACGAAAAAAGGCATAATACGCCATTTTGCCGCCAGAAAAGTAGATTTCATGTCGGCTATCTGTCAAACCGACCAAACATGGGGTCGAACCAATATTAACCGGCGAAATTCAAACCGCGTTCGAATTCAGAACGCGAAAATTCAAACAGGAATCCGGTACTGCGCAACAAAAAGACGCCGCTTCGCCCGGGAACTTCGGCTCAACTTTTTTTTTACGTATCTATCGCAGTGACTGCTTAGTTTGACGAGCCCAGTTTCATTTCGGCGAAAAATGATAAATGACGTGAATGATTGAACAGTCGGACGGCAAAGAGATTCGCTACTATCCGCTTTTGGAATGAGCTTTGGCTTTACAGGAATTAAAATGCAGAAATATCCGCTTTAACGAATCGCCACGACATACGTCACGCAATTTCATAAATATTCACAACAATTGAGTGAAATGCTTTTACAAAACACGAGTTTGATTGACAAAAAACGTCATGACCATCAATCAGGTGTCAGTCGAAATGCATGCTTGCAAAAATTAAATTCCCGAATATAAATAGTCTATGGCTGGGAACAGAGTTGAGAATCGAATGCTAATTTGTTTTTAGTATTTGACATTCGGAAATATGGCTCGTTGACGTTGAGGCGCGGCAAAAACTGCCGGCAACTTGTCTATGCAGTTTTGATTTGTCTACGTCAGTCTCGTTCGGATTTCGTGTTTGAAAAACGAATTACAATGTGCCGTGATCGTTCGATTAGTGAGTTGTTCTTTTTTCGATTGAAGTTTCGCTGTTAAGTTGGCATTCGTAGTCATAGATTAAAGAGGAAGATAAGGCGTTGCTTGCTCATGTTTTTCTATTTAAGCTACTGTACCGTGATAGCATTTAGTTTAACATTAACATTATAGCGATAACTAGGTAAGTAGTTATCGTAAATCTTGTAAAATACCTTACCGGGAAATAAAATATGGCATAGACAATCCGTATGCAATAGTTCCCGACTTCGAAATGAAGCAATTATAAGTTTGAAACCTCATTTATAGCCTGTCTATCGTTTGCAGTTATAAAACCGAATGGAAAACTAAGTTTTGCTTGTTGTGGTTATAACTTCACATTACGGAAGGGTCGATATTGTTCCTAATACTATTTGAATTTAGAATGCAGGAAACAAATAGAACTTTTTTTATGAGCGTTAAGAAAAATAAGCGTGTAAGTGTTACTGGCCAGTACGTTCATTAAGGTGTTGCCAGCCGTAAAAGCGATGCAAATTTTCGTTGTCTGTGATTAAATTGTACACGTCACTTGGGATTAAGGAAAAAATGGCGCGAATTTCGTTTCTTACGTTGTTAGGGAACATATATCATCAACTTTGGGGGTGTTCCCAGATATCGTGGTAGATAATTTTGAATAACGGGCGAGCTACGGCAAGGAAAAAAGTGCAAGCAACTATAAATTATTGTTTCGGTGCAATTAAAAGGCCGAATAAGGTTTTTATTTAAATAAGCCACGTAAATGTAGTTAGCGGCGGGTGCTTTATTCAAACGTAGTGACAGAAAGATATATTATGTTTAATGAACATAACGCAATAATTTATTCCTGACGTAAAATGTACCATAATACTTAATGTTGCAGCTACATTGCAGAAAAATTAAGGTAGTTACGCTTATATGGAAAAGTAATTGGCAATAAAATTGCCATATTTTTATATCTTTAACCAGTTCACTTAACAATTTATTTAATTTGTTGAAATAAAAATAATTTGTATGTTTGCTCTATGAATAGGTATAAGTAAGTGTAGTTTTTTTCAAAAGAATAGAGTGCTTTTCCAGAAAGAAGTTTGCAGATTTTTTTATTCGTCCGTAACGCGCATGTGAAGGTTGTAGGCCTCCATAGAGTAAGATTTGCTTTGTATCACATGGGCCATATGCTTTTTTGCCGCCGTTGTGATTTCAACAAAATCAGATCTAAGCTATTATGTAAATATAATGATAATGTGATCAACAAAAACATGTTTTGTTAGGGAATATCCACATTCACCAAGTAATATGTACGCTCGCGCCACTATCTACTAAAACACGTTTTCCTATCCCAATTGCATCGCACTGCAGCTCGCCGATTCCCAAAACTGCAATCAAGATAATTATTTTAATTCCACTTCGAATCGCTATCTGGTCTCCATCACATTTGCTTAATTTATATGCCCAACTTTCTAGTTGTAATTCGCGAGTACGATATGGAAGGTTTCGGCTAGTTATGGTAGCGTGTCGTGACGTCACTAGTTTCGTTGTCTATGGTAATTACAGTTTAGTTTTCTTTTAGAATGTGCGCGTATTTAACGCCGCTATTTCAATTTTTAAATGAGTTCTGCAGAACCGTTTAATTGTGGTTAGAATTGTTGCCTGTATTAAAACGCATTTAAACAGATGCAGTGACCCGGTCTTCGAAATGTTTTAATATCACACTTTTTCTTTAAAATACTCCTTAAATAAGTGCCTCAGTCTTCAGGATAGTGCCTTCGAAAAAAAATGTGAGACACGTTCTCATTTGCTATGGTATTAGTGTCTGTGACCAAAGTTTCGGTTTCTGCAGAAAAGTTACAGGTTCAGTTTCGGCAAAAAAACAGCCTGTCGGCAAATGTTGTTCTGTGACAGAGTATGTAGTGTCTTTAAACAATCTCTAAATTCTGCAATAACCGAAACATTTCGTAATAAACGCACAATTCGCATTCGAGTGCAATTTCCGCGTTCCAAAGTCACGCTCATTTCGAGCATCGACTCCGGTATTAACTTTTTGTCATCACAGGCAATGGAATCAAAGCAAACAGCCGAACCTTGCCGGTTTGACAACTGGCGCGTGCTCGATGGTTTCCCTATTATAGCTCGAATCCTGGAGGCCTATTCGAACTCTGTATATTGATATTTCTATCCTTACTACAGTCGAGTGCAAAAATAAGTATCGAAACAATCCGCTCATATGTATAGTACATTACGACACAAGTGCGACAAACATGAAATTCGAAACGAGTGGCGATGTTTTAAAGCACGACCGACAGGGAAAAAAAAATAAGTTACGAATTTCGTTTTTGCACGTGTCTCGTACGACGTTTTTTAGTGCAAATGGCCCTCCGAAGTTTTGGACCGGATGTAAAATGACACACTTTTCGCACTAGAGCCTAAAACAGGCACCATCTGTACTAAAAAATATGTTACGACGTTCTTATGTTATGTAATCTACATTAGAAAACTTTAAGAAAAACAACTGAGTTTTGCGATATAAACGAGAAAACACACAGTACAATATTTTATTTTTACCTGATTAAAGAAATTGCTTCGATACGCTTCAGTTGATAAACATGAACGAGATATATTACAAAATGATGTCAAAAGTAGAATGGTGATTTCTTATTTCGAATCGGCCTCTCAGTGTTGCCAGCCCGGAAATTGATGGAATTATGACGTTTCGCTCGGTTGGCACTACTGCTTTTTAAGTTTTCGAATTCGGATCGGTTGTTTTGTTTTGCGAGTTATTAATTAGCGGGATTTTGTTGCGAACGCGATTTTTTTTCGAAACGGTTACCCGTTTACTTGTAAGTGGTCTGTAGCCGTACCGCGAAATTCAAAATTTCGATATTAGTCTCTGTTACTCCAAACAAGGCGTCATAAGAGTGACGGAGAGAAATATCAAAAATTTGCGGATTCCGAAGTTCATAGCTGGTCTGTGGTACACAATTTAAGATGTTACTAATAAATAAGTGTAATGTATTCAAAGATTTTCTTCATCAGCAGGTACATGCTAACATCTTAAATCCCCCGTATGCCCCTATCCCCCTGTTGCCCCTTAATGTTTTATTGCTGTGTGCTTAGTCTAATTACAAAACTCAGCTAATGACTAATATCGAATTGTCGCTTTGTCGCGTCCCTTCGTTAAGCCGTGTGCACACTTGAGAATTAAAGCTTATAATTATGCTTTCGTATTTCTTTAGGTATGCTGTGTTGCATATGTGTGCATGTGCAGCGCCCTATGCAAGTGTGTGTGTGGCTGCACCCACCACGACCCATACGTTAATAAATCAGTGTGCTATTAACTAAAGCTCGTATCATTCGTCTCCTCGGCCCCATACATATCAGATTCCATATCTTTTGACCCTTAGCTTTTATTTTTTTTATTTCATTCTTTATTTAATTTTTCCTAGCCTATATTGGTGTCCCACTGCTGGGCAAAGGCCTCTCCCCTGGATCTCCACGACTCCCGATTTTGTGCTTCCTCCGGCCAGTTGTTGAGGAACGAGTCCATATCATCCCGCCATCTCCGTCTGGGCCTGCCACGTCCGCGTCGCTGTACCGGCAACCACTTTGTGGTTATGCTAACGTAGTGGCATTTCATGTCCATATTAAATACACAAAGAGAATTTAGCCTTACAAAAAAAGTGAGTAAATAAAAGAGTATAGTCTGTATTTAAGTTAAAACATGTTTGTCCTTCAGTCATGGTCGTATCTATTAAGGTGTATGCATACCATTACGAGCATTCGCTATTCCAACCCCCTACTCTACGAAATTAAATCGCTACACAAAACGTGATTCGTTGATTTCGTAGAGTGGGGGATAGAATAGCGAATGCTCGTTTGGTCTGAATGCACCTTTATATATTAATTTATAATATAAGTACCCACAGCAAACTTTAACTTGCATTGACGTGGGATTAGGACGATTTGTGTAAGAATGTATCTTTTTTTCTGTTTGTAGTATAAAAGTCGATCGATGCCGTTTCACACTTGACCAGTTTTTTAATAAACATTTTATAACTCCACTCAAATTTTATTATTGCTTGATGGTCCATGCACTGCAATTAACTTCACAGCTTTCATGTGTCCAAATTATTAGTTGCAAAAATTCAATTTCGCAATTTTATTTTAAATGGCAATGCCCAATGTTTTCCCTATCATAATAGCAACGATATCACATAAAACTATGCTTTAATCGCCAAGTTATTAAAACTCGTAATTGTTGCAGAAAAAACGCGGCGTCTTTGAGCGAGTGGCCGCGCTGAGTTGCGATGTGATAATTACATACTAGTATGGTATTTTTGTATGGTACTTGTATGGGTGCTAATGATAGTTGACAGAACATTATTCGTTGTAAATGCGTGTTTAACGTACGTGTAATAGAAAAGTTAATATCTGTTGATTAAAGATGGTGCTAATTGTTTTTTCATTGGGTGAGTAAACAACCCTCTGAGCGAGTGCGTTTAATATGCCGAATTTAATCATGCGAGAGTTTGCGTTATTTTTGCTGTCTCCTCGACAACTTTTTTAATTTGTATATTTTTATGACCTCGTGTAAATTACTGCAATACTTAAAAATTGGCATGCAATCTTGCCTATACCAATTGGGCGAAGCAGACTTAAGATGTGTGCTTTGAATCAAGATCCCCAAATCAAAGGGTGGAGAACCTACCTCGTGATCGTGTACCTAATTCAGCTACATGTTTTGATAAACTTGATTGTCATTTTTAGGGTTCCGTAGCCAAAATGGCAAAAACGGAACCCTTATAGATTCGTCATGTCCGTCTGTCCGTCTGTCCGTCTGTCACAGCCGATTTACTCGGAAACTATAAATGCTACAATAACGAAATTTGGTGAGAATATGTGTTGTATGAACCGCTACAGGATTATGATACTAAATTGTAAAAAAACCATTGGGGTGGGGGCCCTCCATACATGTAACTGAGGGATAGAATTTTTTTTTTAGTTTTACATAAGCGTGTGGGGTATTAATAGAAAGATCTTTGAAAATGATATGAAGGTTTATACATCACATTTTTATTTAAGCAAATCGTTTTCGAGATATCAGCTCTCAATGTCTGAAAAATGTGTCCCCCCCCCTCTATTTTTTAAACTACGCGATATAAAATTCTGAAAAAAATATATGTTATGCACATTGATAAACTCTATCAACGATTTTTGGTTTGATTAAATTATCTCCTATAGTTTTTGAGGTAGGTTGATTTAACTGTATTTTTTAAATAATAAATTGATAATGGTACGGAACCCTTTGCGCGCGAGTCCGACTCGCACTTGGCCGGTTTTTTTATAATGATAGTAGTAACATTTTCGCTATCCCCACAACGCTTCAATATTTTATAAATCGCAAATTATAAACGTTGCGGCTTGTACCTGTCCAAAGATATCAAAGGGAAACGTGATGCAAGTTTACATTTTGTCACTTTGACATCTCCAATCGTAGCGTCTTTTTTTACTGCGCCATCTGAATATTAACTAATCTATACTTCGCGTCATTAAAATCGCCCATTCTGCAGCATTTTCAAAGCTGCTTTTTGCAAACTAAAATGCCATCATGTTATGAGTTATTATATTGTCTATTAAATGATGTCGATTTATACAGATAGAATCGACTACCGTTTACACCATCGCGGTATGCGATCTGTGACTCCGAGTGTATTTCGAAATGAAGAGTCGACTGTACCGTACAGCATTCCTAGAAACAGCTAACCCACATTAAAAATAAGTCGCAATTAATGTCAATTTTATTTATAATTGCGCCGCAGCGTTGAAATCATCGCAGAATGCCGACGATTACAGCGGCATTTTAAAGTAAACGTGTAAAATGGTGGACTAATTTCGTAGTGAATACTTTTGTAAGGACATTCGCTTATGAGTTTCTTATGAGCTTGCTCTATTGATGTAAAATAAATAATAAACGTCTCTCGGAAATCTCTATTAAGGCTCGTGCTGAGGACTCTATGTGTATAATAGATAAGAAATCGCGTAAACTTTTAATGTAAAGCATTTCTAACTTAGGAGAAACTTTTAATTTATAATAATACATGTATGAAACTGAAACGTAGGTTGACTTTTTATCAGCAAGTCTATATACTTACCAAAAATATGGTGATTCGTTTAAGCTCATGTACAGTAGTTGTATTCTTAATAATACAAATAATTTCGGGATGGCTTCTAGCCAGGCAGTAAGAATACATTTGTCACCACCCCAGGTCGACTAAGAGATTGAAGTGACACTGCCCATTATTGGATAAAATAATGATGATGGGCAGCAGCGTCATCATAGTGGACACATTACTGCGATCGCCAATCCGCTTGCCCAGCGTGGCGATTATGGGCATTTACCTCCTAATGCGTCTATACGCATAGTTAACAGCAGACGTCCAGCAGTGGACTATCATAGGCTGATGATGTGATGTGTGATGATGCCACAGCATGCCAGTGGCTAGAAGTCATCCCAAAATTATTCGAATTATTCGATTTAAATCGAAGTAAATGAAAACATGCGAGTAGCTAGAAAAAAAATGAGAAAAACGTCTTTCAAAAACAGCCAAGTTCATAAATCTCCAATACCCACCAAACGTCACGCGCGAAGAATCAAAGAACTGTGACGTCACAAAACTGACAGATAACCGCACAAAGGCTATCGGAAGGAACGGGTAATGCGGGCATAAGACGCGCATCGCCACACACGGCCTAATCACCCACCCTCTGCATATTGCCCAAATTGCCCCATCGCCCAATTGCCCCCAAAATACCATTCAACTCTTAAGACAAAGAAATAAAGTCGATTTTGTAACTGAAAATTGTTTACCAAGCGCAAGCATCGCAAAAATGGCTCCCTCTTAATTTTTGCGTTATTTGCGCTTGGTAAACGATTTTTAAACATGAAATAGACTTTATGTCGTTGATTTAAAGATGTAGCGGTATTTTGTTAGTGTTTTGGGATGTCTTGATATTTGAGGGATGCGACTCCGGTCTTAATTGTGAGCTCTTTTGATATCGATTTTTTAATGCGACGGTAACCTTGCGTGTATTGGGAATTCATATTTGGACTTCAAAGGGTTTTGCCTAAAGAAATCATTTTGGCGTGAATTTAAAATATGATGTATGTATTTAGAATATTTTAAAATATTTTAAAGATTTTGATTATGCATTTGTAACGTCTATAGGTTTTTCTTTATACTCGGTGGCAAACGAGCTCACGGGTGCTTGGTTAGTGGTTACCGTAGCGTAGAGGTAAGTTTACGGCCAAAAATGAATATACGTCCATTTTCAAAGATTTTTTCATTAATTACACTTCAAATAGATCGATCAGGAATTAAGATATCACATTAAGACATTGGTAAGGTCCTTACCTAAAGATATTATATTATTCTTAAGACATTAACATTTTAGATTGACTATACAATTTAAAAGTAATAGGTACACTCAAAGGTCATTTTTATTAAATTAACGTTTATCCCTTGTAGCATTGCACCGAAGATGCTAGCGGTATTTCCTCGCATTATCATAATGCTGATACGTTGTGCGAGAAAGTCGCCAGCTCTTCGGTCTCGAGTTACGTCAACCAGACGCAGATTTCTCAGTGCACTTGGACATAGTTTTAAGTAAACTTGCTGCAACTGTAATAGGCATCAAACCTAGGACCATTGGGCCCACACAATTGTCTATAATTGTGGTACTTGGCCCTATGGTTAACGGTCGTTGCGTCTAATCGTCGTTCTAACCGTTACATATTCTATTGCTCAATTGATTCCACATTTGAATTTGACGTTTCGTATTTGGATTTCGAACGCAAACAAGATCGAATTCTTGATGTTTGTTTCTTACTGTCAAATTTTAAGGTTATTTGAAGTTATTTTAGAAATTATAACTAACATGAGACTCAAACATATTCAAATATTATAGAACCGGGTTACGTATTTAAGTGCTCCGGACGAGGACCCTCTTAATGGGTCGAAACATGTCGAGCAAACATCGACTTAAATACGCGAGTAACCAGGTTCGATAATATTTTAATTTATTTGAAGTTATTATAAATAGCGATTATTCAACGAGAACATGAAAATTAATAATTTTTTTTACTGGTGTAATTTATAATTACTAGCCGCTGAAATTTTCAGCGTGTAGGTATACAAAATACAGGTTATATCAGGTCAAATCGTTCGGAAGGTCGTCGTATTACTAAAGATACTTCGTACTTCGTTGCCCTAAAGATGCCACAAGTCGTAGTCAATGAGGGTTTTCTGAAATGACGTTCACCAGGGCGGCAGCACTGAGGCGTCAGGTCTAGAAACTTGTCTAAATTCTCAGAGCGCCTATAGTTTCGTGTTTAAATGTTTTGAATGAGTTAATAAAATTATATAAAAAAATAAAAATACCTTCTAGTTAGTTTTTCTTTGGGTCTAGATACTTGTGTTTCTTAGCGGGACCTTACGGCTAAGTGGCGCCAAGTAGTAGCATACGTTTTCGAGAAAACCCTCATTGAAATCTGTTTCCAATAAGAATATTCATTACCATATTCAAAACTACTCGTACTCTTAACCGAGCAAACTAATAAACCCAAATGCCCCCCCATTCACCCCCCTTCGATCTCTTAACGCAAGATTGTAAAAGGCAGGGGTTGGAACCTTGTCGCAGTGACTTACTGATTTCCCTGGGAAGCAATGTAGCACATAAATACCATTATACATTGCGCGCCCCTTTTGTATTTGTATTGTTTTCGGAATTTTCGATGAGCTGCGGGTGAGGTGACAGAAAAGTTGATCCACAATCTTTGAAGTTTGTACCGTTTTGGTGCGGTGGCGAATAAGCATAGGTACGGCATAACGCTTACCAGCTACCAGTTTCTCATATAGCTCTAATCGGCTAATATATGTAATACCTATGTATATTTGAGTTTATTTGACATACGTATACTGTAGGATGATTTTAGTTACCCATTGTTTAAAAAGCAGTAAAAATTAAATATATCACTTGTACTGCAGTTCTCATTCGCATTTTAGATCAGCGTATAAGTTTTCAAAACGTTATTTCGAACATTAAAATCACTTCACAATTACGCTAGCCAAACACCGAAATCTATTAAAAAATATTAATACGCCGCCATCGCTCAAAAACCATCTTCAAATTTCGGCACCAATCGCAAATTGAAATCAGGGCAGTATGGCCTAGTACCTTCGCCTATCCGCAAGACGAACAAAAAAAAAAACAAATCGAAATACCAACTCTCAAAAAACATCACAATTTCGCTACCCGAAGGAAACCAAAATCCTTTACAATACTCAAAACAAACACTATTTAGCCACGCACACAGAAACATATCAATTAGTACACACACACAGAATCAATTGTAGATTCAATTAGAACACCGACATTAATTCTTATCGGAGACGATTTCACGAACGAATCGTCCCGAAAACATACGATTTCTATCTCCCCCTCCCCTCCCTATTGTTTGGGGGGACAATTAAGTATGTGGAGTCTTATGACAAGATTTGAGACGTTCAGAAACTCGAAGAATTAAGTTCCGTACAATTGGGATTTCGGGCAACATTGAGTTGGCGTGAATTTGAATACAATTGGGTACTTATTGATAGGTTTGTACGAGAGTGTAAGTTAAACTTAATAATTTGTTAGTAAGTTCAAGTAGGTAGTCTAGATGAAAAGTCGATACCAACATACCTACTACATATTATAATAAAACTTAAAAGTGATTTTTAACCCGTTGGCATTGGCAAAGCATCTTATAGAAGACATATTTTAAGGCACTTTTTGTTTTTCAAGACAATGAATTAGTTTTTTTTTTAATTTCAGCGTACCTGACGTTAAAAACTGTATTAAATAATATTGGTACGTAGTTGCCTGGAACTGTAATGCTTAAATTCTGTTTAGTATGATAAATAAATTTCAATAACCAAATATAATGAAAATGCGCGACGAAATCCTCAATAGAATTAATTTAAAGCATTAAGTATTCTAATCGATGACGCGTTGATAACCCCACAATCGAATACCCTATTAATCCGATTCGATACCGATACAATCGATTAAAAAGAAATAATTCAATAGACGACTCTATTTGAATCACAACAACCATAGATAAGGGAGGGGAAAAAATAGGGTATTTTTTATCGGTTATTGATCAATTGCTCGCGCCTCTATTGAGCATTATTGATAGATTGATATTAATATTGTTCGATACAGTTAGGGTGACGGTTTTTTTACGTCATCGACGCAACCACAATTGGCTTATTGTATTGGTTTGTTTGTTTACTTATTTGGGGTAAAAGCTTGTTCAAAGTGATTGAGTGTGTTTGATTTGTTTGAATTACGAACAATGTTTACTTACATGCAAACCGTTTACTTTTTAATAAACCATAGACTCTATTGTTTCACAAACCGCGCCCAAAATATGACAGCGATAAACGCGCGAAGGCATAGACAAAATCGATAAGACGCCGTATAAAACGGCATGACAAAGCTGCCAGTAATATATTCTCTCACTTCAATATGCGTAATTGACACCGCAATATTACAAACAGAAATAATACAGCCACCCTGTGGAGGCACTTTATTGTACCAAGACGGCTCCCCGATTGAAACCAATTGTTAATTGAGTCGTATCTATGAAAATTGCGTCAACGATTCTTATCGGTATTCGCCGTTAAATTTATTACAAAGCCGGATTTTACGGAGGCCGTTTTGATCGGATTTATACTAGAATTAATATCCCAGTCGATTATAATTTCAATCCGCTCGGTCTAATTTAAATTAACAACTTTTAGTGCCTTCATTACTTTGCATAGCTACCGTTCCAAATTCAAATACGTTCGATGATCAAAATATTGCAATAAGCAGTTTATTACAATAACTCAAATCGCCGGGATGCCGACAATGGGCTAGACAAATGAATAAATCCAAATGGAAATTTCCCTATTCGTGAACAATAGTTAGATTTTGAGGCTGTATCTCATACAGACAGATTGATTGGGCCCTTCCTCCGGCTGCGAGGTGTGGCGGCTGATATTTCGAATTTAGAATTAGAACGCGACATTCACATGTTTTTTTTTCAGCATCGTTTATATTAAGCCAGTGTTAGACACGCTTTATCTAATTAGAACAGCACAAGGAGGTTGGAACTCTTAGGGCGCCTATAGAGAGACGGCGTGACAGACAAAACCCGTGCCGCGCATATGCGTTTTACGCATATGTGCTGTCAGTACCTCTCGGGACGTCATGGGTATATAAACTATAAAAATATACCAAGAATGCCACATTGCTCTGTAATCTGGTGCAGGAACCAGTCTACGTACGTTAATAAACAAAATTCAAACGTTTCCTATCACAGGTAAGTAAAAAAAGTTATATTAAATTCAATATAAAATTAGTATGGGCGAGAGACATAGTGAAGAGACACGACGCTGAATTTGTTATCGATAGTCTATGTAAACTCTTACAACTAAACGGTGTTAGTAGAAATTCAAAATTTGTTCCCTAGTTACGGACGTTTCCTATGTATAAGTAAGTATAATTATGTGTATTTCTCTATTTAAGTACATATATATATCGTCGCCTAGCACCCATAGTACAAGCTTTGCTTAGTTCGGGGCTAGGTTGATTTGTATGAGACTGTCCCCCAAACATTTATTTATTTATTTATATTTAGCAATAATATAATATTTATCTAGAGTGCAGACAATGAAGCAACTATACAAAAACATATAGTTTAAGAAATTCTGACTTAATTTTTAGATTTCCTATAGAACCATGTGTCAGAGAACGCTGGATAACGGCGACTGGAAAGTTGAACTGGTTTCCGCAAAAACACGACACAATTTGTTCGGACCACTTCCAAAATGACTGTTTTGTAAAAACAAATCCAAGATCTATATTGTCATCCAATGCCTGTCCAACTTTAAAACTCCATCCTGCGTTTGACAAGGTAAGTTAGCTTTGCTAAATAATTTTATTATGTTTTAAAAGTAAAGTACCTTTTAAAGGATTTCTGATGTTATCTGTTAATACATATTAATTTAAGTTTGTAATTTCCAGGTGTTTCTTGTCCCAAGTAACCCATCTGATAATCTTTCAAGAAAACGTAAAACGGTACAATTTACGAATTTAAAAATATCTTTATACATTTATACATCTAGTTAATCTGTCCTCATATATAATACCTAAATTACCTAACCATCTAAACTCCTTACAGTTGATCGTTTAATTTTAGTTCCCATTTATAGTTACAATTTTAATTTAAGCACCTATGATATACCTACATTTTCTTTTTGCGTTTTATAACGTAATATAAGTAGATATAGTTTGCACACCTTGAACAAACAAACCAATGCAAAGGTAACATATACAACTAGACAGAGGTTAAACAACAGGCGGTCTTAACCTCTGTCTAGCGCCTTACCCTTAACACTTGTTGTTTAACTTTAACCTTAAAGCTAACAACTTAATGTAAGTAGGTACTTATTGTAAATATAAATTCAAATAAATGTATAAATTTTACTGTTTTTATATCATTCATAAAGACATCATTTTAGTGAGATATTATAAATGAGAATGTTTGAATAGCTTTTTTCAAGTAGCATTTTTAGTCAAATAACTGTTGGTTTTAATCTATCGATAAAAATATCGAGCCATACCACAACACTATTTACATTAACATGTCAAAATTACCTGACACGGTCGATTTCTATGAAAATGACAGCCAAGGCCGCCTCTATCTCTAAGGTTACACATTAAAGAGGTCCGTGCTCTGTGGAACAGCATTTTATAACGATCAATATTTTTTGACTGTTTTTTTTATTGCCAATTGTAATCAGCCATTATTACACCACAGTAATGCCGAAGATGTTTTTCCTCAACAGAAATATCGTAACATTTATCAAAATAAGATCGCGTTCGTATAAATCTCGATTCTCTCTTCATATTTTGTTACCTGGGCCGTTTGTTGCCATTTTATTATGAAAATGAATGGCAGTCGAACGGGTGCCGGGTGGGGTGGAGGGGGGTCTAATTCGTATATTCGGCACTACAACTAGTGAGTTTTATGGACCGAATCTTTTATAGGATAATCAAATTTTGTAATATTAATGCGCTTAGCGTTTGTGAATCGATTTTAGAAGTTTTGATTTGATTTTAGTTTGGTTGGGTTTAGTTTTGTATTAGTTTTGAGTATTGGAGGGTCTCGGTTGACAGCGTTCGGAAATTACCTTTTATGTCTATAGTTTGTTTAGCATCGTTTATACAGAAAGGATTTAATCCAACTACGTACCTCATTGTAAGGAGATACAATATACTCGTACGTTGTATTTAAGTTTGACAGTTTATTAACTGACATTTAAATCGAATTAAATTTCAGTATTTCCCTTCTGAAGAGAATGTGGTAAGAGGTTATTGTGGTGTTTGATTGTAAGCTTTTGTAAGTACGAATGTAAGAAAAGCGATACAGTTGTGCGCATGTCTGTGCACACAAATCGCCCGATACGTTACAATACAAACAACTTCGTACCAAACAAACATTAATTAAATTAAAAGCAAATACGTTTTCTTTGTGTCGTCAAGTTATTTTTGACATTCGGTTTCCTTTGGAATTAATTTGCGGGTTGTATGCCGCCATATTAAGACAAATATGTTTATTTGTTCCTCTTTGTGAGCACCCTCGTTATTTAGTTTCGCGTTTTGTTCGAAATAATTGGAATTTTCATTGTTCCGAGCGTAATTATGTTTTAAAAGAAAATAAAGTTGTCGTTGTCTATTGCCGCGAAAACACTGGCTGGAAATTTTGATACTAATTAGGTCAAATGGTGGTTGAACTCTCGCGGGGCCGTATCGCACTGTCGCGTTTAAGCGGATTTGAACTTTATCAGCTGAAGTCAAGGTCAGTTTTACAACTAAAGAATCGAATGAGATACGACATGGCGACGATTCCTTGGAAAACGTACGGCTTCGAATTTTGAAGGTTCAAACTTTCGAACCGCAGAAACAAAACAAATGAATTCGAACGCACCGTAAATAATTTGAATTTAGAACATTGTCTATGGTCGATTTGGATCGAAGCGGGCGTCAAGCGTGATCGTGGAAACCTGTGAAAATATGTAAATTGATCCTCGGAGACGGACCTACGGACGGCAAATTTGAATATAAACTTTCACAGACAACCGTATAAGCGTCATTTATTTTGGCCTCCCATAAAATATAATGATTTTTGACGAAGCCCGTATATTAATTTTGCGGTAACGCCTGGGGTGTGCATTAATGTGAATATTTATATGGATCCATATAGTCGTATTTGCGTGTTCATGCTTGACAACGCGCGTATTGGGATCCTTATTAAAGTGGAGATATCCATTTATATCTATGATTAAAACTTACAATAGTTTTAGAACAAAAAAGATTTCCGATTGAAAAAAGAAATTTAATAGTTCAAATGAGTAAAATAGTATTTATGAAAATACTTTAAATTCGGAGAGTGACTCGTGTAAATCGATGAAGCAATATTTACGTGAAATTAAAGTGACACCATTAAACGCCCATAAACCGTCCCACAAAACTAATGCACAACACATAAACGAGAAACATGGTTTCACAACTGCGTGAAACGGAACGCATCTTCATAAAAATTCTCGAACGTCTAAACAATAAATCGGACGCAAAAGGAAAAGGCAAAATGGCCGCTCGCCTGAATAAGAGATCGAGTATTTACATAAAAAACAGATAGCTAACACTCGGAGACGAGATGCGCGCATAAAATTAAAATCGATGTGAATATTCTACCCTTCGAATTAAATATCATTGCCGCACACACACACAGATCTAGATTACCGTTTAAGGGTCGGCGAACCGATAATTTTTAGGGTTCTCAAACAACAAGAATCCGGAGCAGAATCCAAACGCTCTCCATTTAAAAAAAAAAAGTCCAAACCATAGACATCGAACATGCAACAATGGGGTTGCTTAAAATATCGACTCGTATTTGCATACTAACTAAAATAATTTATTATTTTTTAGAGGGGCGACCGCTGGGGTGCGCACAATAGAAATAACTAGGACTTAAGTGTTATTGGCGCGATCGTGTGACGTTTAATCGCAAACGCAACTGAATTTCCCTACGAGATTTACGGCGAACTATTTTAAAACAAATATGAAATTAAACGTACGAGGAAATGCAATATCGTACGTCAAAATGCTGCTTAAAAGTTGGTATCAAAGCGCTTCGGAAATCAGAGTACGGTCGGCAGCCGAGCATCCTTACAAATATATGATTGCTGTACAAAGCGGAAGAGACACAACTTTGGAGCGGAAAAAGTTCCACTCTGCGGTATTTCGCGTCGCATTGTTGAGCGACGTCTATTGATTTGAATTCCTAATTCGAATCCAACGAAACGAACATTCCATTTTCAAACTTTTCTAGAAATATTTTACCATAAAACTATTATTTTTCAAAAGCATCTCATCAGTCAACGTTCGAAATTCGAAAAACGTCTGTTGACTTTCCAAACACAGACTAAAAAAACATTTGAACAACGCGTGTTCTTATTTCAAACGAAATTTTAAGCAAATGAGAAAGGAAAGAAGCGGAATGAGAGAAAGAGTTAATCAGATAATTCAGAGTGCAGATAATTTCCAATGAATTTTCTGTTTGGCATCATCAACGATCTCATCCCTCTAAAGGATCCTTTGTGCCCTAGACGATGTTTATCTCATTAGGGGATACGTAATCCCGCTACAAATCTTCCAAAATGCCTAAAAAACAGAACAAAAAACTACAACTATTGCACAAAGGAATCGTCGCAATTTTTGGTTAGCGCTGTTTCTGCTAACGTTTCCTAGTCTGAAATTATCATCGGAATCAAAGGGAATATTTTATATGCAACATATATTATACTATATGAAACCAGACTGCCCGCAAGATTTATACGTACGATACGCTTAACGGGCACTGAAGCATTATATGTATTTTTTTTTCGTCTGGCTTTTGTTTTGGATTGGTTTGCGGTACGTAAGGTGGCAAGTACGTTAGAGAAATTTAATTGATTCTAAATGGAACTTATTATAATTAAAAATGAAGTAAAATTTCGCGAAATATTAGGCTTAGAAATAGTTTTGTAATGTTCTTCTTGCTTCTATTATGAAAAATAATGTAACATGTTCGCAAATTAAAAATGGCGGTCTAAATAGTAAAAATAACTAGAGAATTCTTTGTGAACTATGTCATTGGTAGAGCTCAAATAAAAAGTTTAACTAAATGTAACCCTTAGAACTGTAATTACTGTTTCTTTAGAAGCCGTAGTAATTCATATGCAAATGTTTATAAAGAAACGACCCGCGTTCGCATCGACGAATCTTTTCAATATCGGAAGGAAATTATACGTCCTTCATAATCAGAAGGAGTTGCCTTCCGTAGTATTATAAATGTATATTTACTATCAGAAATATCGGAGCTGCCACGGTGCTGAAAATACCTGAATATGGACTCTAATGCCATAAAAATAAGTGTCTTCTCAGATATTTATGAGCACCCTGACCGCTCCCATATATCAGATGGCGTGTATAAGGGCAGATTTTGAGCGATTAAAAGTGCGAATCTAAGATTCCTAGTCTAAGTAACATACGTTGTAACTTTTCTTTTACAAATTAAGTTACACTTTTGCAACACAAATCGTACTTTGTAAGCGAAGCCACGGAACAGCGCGTGTATAATAAAACAAAACACTGGGGGAGATGCACCGAGCAAAAGATATCGGACAGGAAAAGGGGTTGATTTTGATTGAATATCTGCTATTAAGACCCTCCCTACTCACACAGACAAACAAATATTAAATAATATACATACTTAGTTTATAAATATGCATGAGATTTGGCTAAATTTTGTGTGCAGACAGAGCTTAGGAGCGTCGAATGGTTTGATTTGATAAAGAAGAGAATTCTGTTTTGGTATTGACACGAATTCTCTCTACACGATATATACTTAAGTAAGTCATTGTATAACTAATATATGAATATTGTAGTGTTTTGTTCTGTTTATTGATAAAAAGCGTAGATGAGGTGATGGCAGTAAGAATACATTGTCATTGTCATTGGTGTCGTGAGAGTCGACTAAGGGATTGAAGTGTCACTGACCATTATTTTATTGAAGATTGATGATGGGCATCACAGCAGCATCATCATAGTGGACACCCAACCCAACCCGTGTGCCCAGAGTGGCGATTATGGGTATTTATTCCTCAATTCGTCAATACGCATAAGTAATGGGAGAGGCCTACGTCCAGCAGTGAACTGAGATAAATTGTTGATGGATGATATAATTTGGCAAGCTAAGAAAAATATGGTATAAATTATCAGTAAGATGCCAGCATTTCGCGCCTGCTTTTTCCGCCACTGATAAGTTGCTATTCAGACTATAAGTGCTTATTAGGTAGGTTGAATTGAATCTTTAATTTTTGATTACAGACCTTCAACCACTAGTTAAAATTCTGAATTTGTTAAATACTTCAGTTAACACGTTTGCGTAACAGTAACACCAAGTGTTTCACCAAATTTTCAATGACTTCAACTTTCTTACAAAAACGTAATTTGTTTATACAAATATAATTACGTTTTTGGCATAATTAATGGCTTTCAAGGATGTATGGTTTCCTTTCACGGAATTCAGCTTATTGTTCGTTGGAACATTTTTTGTGGAGCAAATGAATTAATTTCTGTTCGTAAGCAGATAGAATGTTCAGGACGGGTGGAGGTGAAATAGGAGATTTTATTCGGATATTTTGATTATTAGACCTTTATTAGTGGTTTAATTAATTTTAGGGATGTGAACGGGAGCTGCGGTTGAATGTATAAAGAATACGACTCTTTTACCGTCATATTGAATTATCCCAATGGTATTCGACGGTATTTTAATGTTAATTAAGGTAGCAATTCAACATTCATCAGAAAGACTTTATAATCTGTATCTGTATCGTGGCATAAATAAAAAAAACTCGCAAGTCACAGATAACGATCTGTTGTCTATGAGTCAGTGATTCATTAAGAAGTCCTTCGACTAAACATAGCGTGATTGGCACGCCGTAATCAAATTGGCAGCGCGTCGCATAGATGGCGCCCGTGACGATCATTAGTAGCTGTCAATGTCAGCTGTCAACTCGGGCGGAACATCTTATAAGCAACGTTCGAGATTTTGTTAGAAAATTATTAGTGCGAAATATGTTTTCATTTCATGTCGCTTAAACTATACAGGATTAGATACAGTTCGGATGTTTCATTGACTTTACTTTCAAACTTTACTTTGTATTATTTTGTCGCACAAACTATTAAGTCGAAAGTGTCGTTTGGGCCTGTCGAATGATACATCTTTTTGCTTTAAATGTCTAAATATCTTACTACGAGTTTCAAGCTTAAGAATGTCGTGTATCGAAGTAGGTATGTATATTGTATGACGCCCAGCTTAATCATCCATTTAAATTAATTCCAGCTAATTTCATTCTAAAGAAACATATGCTATTGAAAAATGACAATTTTAATTAAAGGAAAACGACGTCGAAACGAATAAAACTCTTCAGTGACGTGCTTTTGGACAGTTTCCAGATTTTTACAAATGAATACTTTTAACTAATGTGTCCGAGCGTGTCACCCTCCATAGGTAAAAGATAAGTGTACATTTATTTATTTAAATGTTATCCAGGTACATTGACGTATAAACAAACACCTTACATAATTCACATGTATTATTTATGTTTAGTACCCAGTAAATTATCTCATACGACGAAGCTTAGAGCGACATAAGAGCAAGTCATATATACGTACATTTTTGGAAGCTACTGCGAACTTTACACAAGCATTTGCAATTATTGTTATATAATAAGGTCAGATTAGTTTGAGTGACGAGAGTTAAGGAGTGACGATATCTTGTAGTGCCACAAGATATCGTCACTCCTTAAAAAAACTCTTATCTGGTACTATAAACCAAGAGAAAAGTGTCGTAAAGTATGTATGCTAATTGCTACTGTAGACTTACTATGTTTCTATTTTGAATAGCAGTAGGAGAAATACGATTTTTTAAAGTAGATATGGATTCGAGGGTTCGTTCCAAAACATCGCGAAACCATAGACAAAACAAAGATCCGAAGCTGCGGCCCTACCGCGAAAATCGAAATTCGTAAATTTCGAGGATTTGTCTCTCACTCTAATGACGCCTTCGTGTGAGCAACAGAGAAAAATCCTCGTAATTTACGAATTTCGATTTTCGCGGTAGGTTTGATCTATAAACTCATTCAAAGAGCTGTCATTGGATTGTCACCGGCTGACCATGCATTAGGCGCCGTCACTCCCAACTTGCATATTAAGAAACGGGGGTTGTTCACCTCGTTAGGGTTAATCTGGGGTGGTCGACGCCATTTTTGTTTTAGATCGTGTTTTATTTTAGGTTACGAATGAGTGTTTATTAGACAGGTTGCTTGGTTGAAATTGAAAGCAATATTTGTTTATTTATTATTAATTATTTTTTCCCCATCTTTATGCCATTGAGAAAATGATAATAAATCTATATATATTTATATTTATCAGCCTCCGTAACCTAGTTGGTAGTGACCCTGCCTACGAAGCTGGAGGTTCCGGGTTCGAATCCCGGCGAGGGCATTAATTGTGTATTTATTTATCACAAATAATTATTCATTGGTCATGGCTGTCTATGTATTTAAGTATTATTGTAGTATGTATTTAAGTATTTAAATGTATCTATCGATTAGGTATATATATCGTCGCTTGGTATCCACATCACAAGCCTTAATCGAGCTTACCGTGGGACTAAGTCGATTTGTGTGAGATATTTATTTATTTATTATTATATGGTTTATTAAATATATATTTTGTTTATTTAACTATCATGTTTTGAAAGAATTATATTTTATTTTCGTTATCTGTTACCGAAACATCCGGTATTCTTATACTATTCAAAGTCATCGTTACTATTTTGTAAATAAATTACAAATGCGCCATATTTTAAAATCCCATTAGAACTTCAAAATTCCACCAGGGTGCAATTCTGGCATTATACATTATTCAGCCAATGTATATTTGGTACATATAGATAATTACTATAAGGGTGTGGACTCAGGGGACCAAATTTGAGAGGGCAAAAATCAAATTCGATCGGGGTATAGATTCTTGCGAAGGGTTGGAAGGGCGACGAGGGGGTTAAATTTTTAGATAAGTACATGCCTATTGATTTGGCCGTGATTGGGTTTTGTCGATTGCATCTATTGATACATATGTATTGTTAATCGTGGGTTGATTTTAATATGTCGGAGAGTTCAAACCCGTTTTGAGTCATTTTGTTTTTCTTATAATTTTAGGGTCGAAAATTTTCCATGTATTTGAAAGGTTAAATTAATTAGTTTGGTTAGGTACATCATTTTTTGCATTGTTTCTTTCCTTTTTAATATTTTTCAGCGAAAATCGTCCTAAGCATTTAGGTTCCTCAATAAGGCAATTAAAAATAAATTCATTTATTACATACCTATTATAAGGAAGTGATTAGAAAAGGTCTATAGCAAAAGAATAAAATTGAATTATCGAAAATAATTTAATGACAACAATGTTTAGGAAAACAAAGTGTTACTTAATCATGACCATGGAACAAATATTTGTGATAATTAAAACCCACAAAGAATGCCCAGAAAGATTTGAACCCGGAGCCTCCAGCTTTGTAGGCAGGGTCAGTATCTCACTACCAGCTTGGCTACGGAAGCTGACTAAAAAACTTTTTAATAGTTAAGGTGCATTCAGACCAAACGAGCATTCGCTGTTCTATCCCCCACTCTACGAAATCAACGAATCACGTTTTGTGTAACGATCGAATTTCGTAGAGTAGGGGGTTAGAATACTTAGAATAGCGAATGGTCGTTTGGTCTGAATGCACCTTAACATGGAGAATACTAAATCCCAAAGTAAAGGACGTTTTTTTAAATCCACCCCCATGATCTAAGTAAATCTTTACATGATGGCAACAGTACATGATAGGGTGGACATTGATTGCCAAGGACAGGGAGACGGGGGTAGTTTAAAATATAGCAAGGGGTAGTGACGTTTAATGTTATGTGCCTTTGTCTCTGCTGTCACAAAATGATACACGTTTTAGAGTGAGATAAAATGCGTCATCTGTCGTTTGAAATAGATTTGGAAAAAACTTATGTACGAAATATCATTTGATATTCACAAGTGCTTTACGGTGAAGGAAAACATCGTGAGGAAACCTGCATACATCTGCGAAGAAATTCAAGGGTGTATGTGAAGTCCCCAACAAGTACTGGGCCAGCGTTGGGACCACGCAAAATAGGCACGTTTGATGTCGAGTTGCGGAAAAAATGGTCAGAATACAACAACAACTTGGAATTTAGAATTACAAGGAAAAATGCTATAAGGTGTAGAAAGTAATGTATAGTTGGTAGTGACCCTGCCTACGGAGCTGGAGGTTTCGGGTTCAAATCCCGGCAAGGGCATTATTTGTGAATTTATTTATCACAAATATTTTTTCCTTGGCCATGGCTGTCTATTTATTTAAGTAATTTATTAAGTAAGTATTTATTTAAGTAAATCTAATTGTTATATATATCGTCGCCTGGTACCCACTGCACAAGCTTTAATTGAGCTTACCGTGGGACTAAGTGGATTTGTGTAAGATGTCCCAACATATTTATTTATTTCTTATAACTACATATTCCAACATTACGAACGATAAATATGACAAATAGGTATTTTTCCCTTTTTCAGCTAAAGATTAAACATCTAGATTTCCAAACACATTCTTAAAGTCCATACTTCATACACTGTGTTCCTCGCGCCACGCAAACCCTTTACTAAACATAATGAATATTGATTCACGTTACATATTTAATTAATCACGCGTATTGTGTGCTTAAGATGATAAATGTTCGTGGAGACGTGGATGGCTCATTGATTTTTGATGACTATGGATATTTGCACGCAAAATACATGTATCTAATATACATGTATGAAGGTATTATAACGAGTTAATGACTGTAAAGATATATATAAGGAACTAACTTGAAAATGTATCCCTTCGGAGTAACTTCGGATCTCTACTGTAGGTTTTTACTCGGATTTCCCGTGTTTTTTTATATTAAAACGGTGGCAAAAAAGCATTCAGCCCGTCTAATTGGAAGCATCTACCTATTAACAATGTCAGAGGAATTCTGTTGTATTTTATGTCAATCTTTCATAGTACATTTTTTTTTAAATAATATATCTATCTCTATCTATATTTTTCTTATATACCATAATTATATAGATATAAAATTACTTGGACATTTAAATTCGAGATATATTTTCCCAAATCCGTCAACATGTAACCTCTGTTTTTACCGACACGACTACCCACATTGTATGATTAATTACACTCATTTATTAGTAAAATTTCTCCTCCGATATGTTTGATGGGGGCGCAAGAAAAGGGTTAGTTTGTGTGTGTGTGTGTGTGTCATTAATATTTATTTTTTAGTCGACGCGTTTTAGGGTTAATGGTTGTGTTGCGAATTATCGGGAGGATTAAAAAAAAACCTTTTGCTTTTTTAAGGACAGTTGCAGAATATCTTTATGTCACGACTGAATAATATGATAGTAATTTGTAATTATAATGTTTTTTTGCTAGGCACAGATAGGGTAGGCAGCGTGGGTAGGCCCCTCACAAGGTGGACTGATGACCTGGTGAAGGTCGCAGGAGTCCGCTGGATGCGGGTAGTACAGGACCGGTCATTGTGGCAATATTTGGGGGAGACTTATGTTCAGTAGTAGACGTCTTTCGGCTGATGATGATGATGATACACAAATACATAGAAAGTATGAAATAATTTACCAGTAATAGCTCTCCTGATTTCAATTTAAAATTACTTTCGAAAGGAAAATGAATTCCTAAGTTTAAGCTAAAAATACAATCATTACTTACATTTGTCTAAACTAGGTCTAACTTTGCAATTGAAAATTACTCCGCAAAGCTTTCTAACAAGTTCCTTTAAATACGAAAATTACATTAGGTACTTGTAAATTTTCCGTAGTCAGACAATCAAACACTCACGCAGACACCTAAAACGTAAAAAGCCTACGAGCGAAGCGAAGCGATAGCGATCAAATCGGCATTAAAAACACGCAAATTTCATTCTTAAGTACTACAACATACGTTCTAGAGCGTATTTTCATGAGCTCTACTTCGGAAACGTCGTAACTACATAAGAGTTCAGTAAAAAGATATGACGTTTTAATACTGTAACATTTCAGATCTGTACTTCGGTAACGACGTATCTAAATAAGAAGTTTGTAGAGAGATACGACCTTTTATAGGTTTCAGTTTTGGGGAAATTTGGAGTGCGAACCGGCCGTGTGACACGCGATCGTTTTAGAGGTAGTTACTAAATGAAGCCTACATTGCCTCTGCTTTATGAAAGTGGCGAATTTTGGCGATTAAGGTTATTTTCGCGAAATTAATGGTGGAATTGGTCACTACTTTACATTCCCTCTTAACATTCGATTTGAAAGAATCACTATCCTCCCACTGCCTTATATAATATATGCTAAGTATAGTTTAATGAGTTTTTTTTATAGATAGTGTTTCAAGAGGAAGGGAAGGCTTTAGTATATTTCGTAATCTTTTGATAGGTGCATAACTGATTTTTTTGTAGTTTAAATTCTTTTCCTATTGTAGAGAAATAAACAATTAGGTACCTACTAACATATTTGGCGCAAATGTCTACGAAAACGATCAAGAAATGTTGTAAGAGTGGGCTCTACGACATCAACGAATTTTGACGAATTACGTTTTGTGTAGCGAACGAATTTCGTAGAGTGGGGATAGAATGAGCTTTCGCTCGTTTGGTGTAAATCCACCTTAATGGTAGTCAAGCAAACTTTCGTCGATAAAAAAAGGAGGAAAATTTAAAAAAATAGACGTGACGAGAGCGTTGACCGCCAAGTACCAAGATTGAGTAACTTTCTTTAGAAAACTTTCATAGAATCTAAAATAATACAGGACTATTTGCAAAACAGCAATGGAAATCAAAGTTATACCCCAAATTAATCGGCAAACTGTTATCAGGCTGCGCGTCGCGTGCGGTCGGATAATAAAACTGCATTATCAGCGCAAACTCTTGTTTTTTGCAACGTTCCACTGATTTAAAGCATATTTTGGCTGTGTCGCTATTGTACGGTTATGTATACTTTTGTTGCTACAGGCAAACAATAGAATATAATAGGATAGATTTTCGTTGCACGGTGTATATATAGCATAAACTTATACTAAACAAAATGGCTAAAAGAAGAGAGTATGTTCCAAAACAGATGCACAAAAAAAGGTATTTCGTTTCTTCAGTAAAGGCATTTAAGAAGTTTACTAGATTCCGACCAACGAAATTTTATTGACAGTTATTTCCATGTGGTATCACTAATTGTCTATGATTGAAAAAATAAGCTTAGTAGGTTGGTGGTGACCAAGTATGACCATCTCAAGATTTTCTGCATTTCGAGCAAAAAATGTAACTAAAATTTCAGTGGTCACTTACTATAATGTGGTAAAAAAATCAGTAAAACTCGCAATAATAAAAGATAATTAACGTGTGAAGTGTCAGCACAGTAAAAGAATATTAATATTCTTTTTGGTTTCTATCAAACAGTTAATGTTAAAATACTTAAAAATAATCGAAAGCTATTCATTAATATAAAATGCCAATGATTATTTAACTGTATTAATCAGTCTCTTATTTTTAATGGTCGTAATCTGAAACGTCAAACGTCAAATCGCGTGACTATAAGAGCGGCCATTTTTAAAAACCCTTATCGGTCGTACCATAGACAATACTGGAGTAATCCTTTAGAGATGTCAAACTGGTGATTTACTAATGCCCGTGCATTAAATGTCGGGTTAATGAAATGTAGACGATAGCGAATTGACAGTGACAGAGATACATATTGATGTAAAGGTCATGTCAAGTGGTTAACGCAACATTTGATCCTGAACTGTTTTAAAATTCAATGACTGTATTTTGACGTGTAAACAATGTTGGAGGTGATTGAATTTAGAAAACATATACACGTTGTCACAAAAATTGTGGACAAGATAATAAAACATGAATCTATTAATGATTTTAAACAACTTTTACTATGTGACCAAATATGAAAACTCAAGAAAAAAAACTACACTTCCATTGTTGTTCCATAGAAATGGGCTAACATAGGTTGATTAAAATGTATGGAAGCGATAAATAAATTAAAATAGAGCATGACTACTGTCAGTTCAATGTATAATTTCTAATCTGAATTTATTTTACATGTTTTTTAAGAAATAAAAATATACACGGTGTCGCTAGTGATCGTGTTTCACGTCAAATTCGCATTAGTTGTTTACGATAATGCTAGTATTTTTCCAAAGACACCCCATTACCCAATATTGAATATCGCCCCCAGTTTCAGCCCCATAAAGTGCCAATAAAAGAACAGAACTGCCCCATCTGCATATTTCTGTCGTTAAAAAGGAAAATAATTAATATTTAGCGATCGGAATTAATAACCCGTTCGTTTTAACTGTTTCTTTGGAGTTGCCAATGTTTTGCCATTGTTCTTTCAAGTGTTTTTTTTTAAGTTGCATCCTTCCGTTTTCGTATGCAAAGTAACCCCGATTTACGAAGTCTTTAGAACAATTGTAGGTATTATTCGTTGATGGGTCTCAAGTTTTACCCCTTTATTCGAAAACGTAACCTAACTTAGGAAGCCGCTAAGTATTGTTTGTCCCTTTCGGTCCTATAGAAATATTGATAACACCTAAAGAGACAAATAATACTTAGCGGCTTGTTAATAACGGGATAGACAATAACCATAACAAGGATCAAATATTCGTGATAATACCTACAAAAATAATTGCCCTCACCAATATTCAAACCCAGGACCGCCACATGTACAGAGACACGATACAAAGTAAAGAAATATTTCATCTAAAATACAAGTATTGTTACTTGTAGTATTAACTGTTTTATCAGAACTCCTCGAAACAATACCCGATTGACAAATGCCCCATTACCGATCGAAGGTTCTTATCTGTCGGTCTGTGTCAACTGGCTGTTAACTAAGTACCTGCTACTTAACTGTCGATGTTCTGATTCTGTTCTGTTACTTCTGTTGCTTACCTGGAACGAAACATAAATAAATTACAATTTATACTATGGCACACATTGTATACTATTCGTCAGTACTGTCAGTAGAAAAAAGTAAACAAAACTTGCATTATTTCATAATCACGAACTTTTAGAACACATTCTTGGTTTTATCACCAACTTAAAACCTTAATCCTTGAATTCACTCCGTAAAAATATCTGCGAACGTGTTTGACGATATGTGTGAAGGTGCGTTCAAACTAAAAGAGCATTCGCTGTGCTAACCTCCCACTCTACGAAATTCGATCGGTACACAAAACGTGATTGGTTGATTTCGTAGAACGGGCGCTAGAACAGCGAATGCTCTTTTGGTTTAAACGCACCTTTAAAGACGTCAAATACTATGGAAAGTCAGCCACATTTGTTAATTTTTTTTCATTTTCTAGTAGAATGGTATATGAAGGGACCACGGAAAGAACATGTTTAGTCCTAATAAAATTCAGCGCAAAGTTGTACTCTATTCTTTCAAAAGTTAGGTTGTTTTTTTCTGAAATTTGAATTGACTAGACGTGTTCTTTCCGTGGACCTTTCATATATCAATACATCATCCTTTTGTAACATTGGCCGGTTATACTTTACACCCAATAAATAAATAGATACTTAAATAAGATTCTCGATTTCTTCCACGTACGACTGTTTTGCCTTTAGAGTAACATTTTGACCGGACATTGAAAAATAACAGTGCATATTTAAATGTCAAAATTGAATTTGAATTAAGCCCCGATGAAACCAATTGGAAGTGTTCAATTTAATTGTAACCAATTAGACAGGGTTGTCGCTCGAAACAAAAGATGTGTTCGTCTATCGCCGTGTGTAGGGTTGGTAAGGAGGAACACTATATCTTTGATAGAATTAATACATAAATACTTAAGTACAAGTACATGTGTGTGTGTGTGTGATAAAAAATAGAGGTGGTAATGAATAATCTCAAAGTTGTTTAACATTTTGTTGCAATGTGGCGGCCCCTAGATCTACAATAACATTTTACAATACTTTTTCAAGGCGCTCTGAATCAATATTAACCCTAAACGGTCAATAATATTGAAAATTTTTCAATATTGCTCAATATAATTGATCACTTAATTGGTCTACAAATGTAACAATATCTGGGTAAAGGGACCTTACTGTCGATGGAGCTTACGTCTCGCGGCGCGGCGTTGTATTTGAATACGAACGCAATAACGCCTTAAGCGCCATTGACAATACCCAGATAACGTAACAAATATGTTATAAGTTTCTATTAGCTAACTACCTATTTATTAAAGTATTTTAATATATATGAGCATGAAATTCTATCTGTTTGGTTCAGAAATACACAGTTAAAACTCTTGGTTTCCTCGCGAGCATGTTGTATATGTAATTGTTTCATACCTATAAAGATATACCTTATGAAAAAAAGTCAAAAGTCAGGAGGGGTCTTGAAAAACTTTCTTTTCCGTCAATCATTGCAAAACAATCGTCAACAATTTTAAGTACCTGTATACCTACGCACACACATACAACAGATACATAAAGCTACTTCCACACTCGAGTACTGATTGGCACAAATACAATCTGAATCCGTCTTAAGCTTGTCGTAAGAGGGGGGAATTAATTGTATTATTGTAGGGGAAGAATTATCAATTAGAAGAAATGGCTGTCACTCACATGGTTTTGTTTATGTGCGCTGTTTAATCATGTAAGCTATACAATAAACATTTTTTTTTCACTGTTGTCAACACGACTAGAGTGAAAACATATTGATTTTGGTTATTTAACCGCGTCAAGAAATAGACTAATGAAAAAAAAATGTGTTCAATTAAGCGTGAGTCCTTTTTTACATGAACAGTTAGAAATTATTCTTTGTGATGCAAAAATATGACAGAAACAAATATTCTTCCATTTATCACCAATGAAAAATGTCACAACTCTGTTACGGCGTTAGAAAATATAAGAGAACAGAATTACGTTAAAAAAAGCAGGAAAAAACGCTTCTGAAAACTGTACTAAGGATAGTAAAGGCGTCTAGACATTATCAATGTGTTACATTAAAATATTCAAAATATCTTACAAAAAGTTTTGGCGGTGAACGCATATTAAACGCAACAAAAGGAAATATTGTTTCACTCGTAAATCAGAGGGGAGACCGGGGAGGCTTCGATTTTCCGCAACATTCGTCTCGGAGTCTCGGCTACAGTCCCCGCTCCTCTTTAATTGTGGATCGGCTTGCGGAGTGAATTTTAAGTTGTTTTGTATTTAATCGAATGATGTATCTATGTTTGGACTAAGTAGGTTTTCATCTTAAACTTATATTGACATACACCTAAGAATATTTTTTTAATAGACCAAGTACCTTATCAAATACATTTTAACGTAACAACCATAAAAAAAACGTAAGCCCCAGTATCATTCCAATGCACTAAATACGAGTAATAAAAGAAAAGCCAATGTTTGACCCAACATTAACAAGAAAAAAACAAAAGCACCACCAACATTTGATCAAAAGACAAATTTGTCTCCAATAATTGGCGACTCCGTTTGATAACTTCGATTATTTATTTAAGACTTTTCTCACCTGGACACAATCGATTCTAAAAAGTCATAACTCACTATCAACGTCGAAACTATTTTAGCATTTTATAACTTATCACAATGGCATAGAATACATTTTTATACAGTATTTTAAAGAATATAAATGGCGTTTACGCCATTTTGTTTTAAGAAAAGGTTCAGCTGGAAAATCCAACAAAAAACAAGTGAAGAATTAATTTGTGGCAACTGGGATTGAAATTGAACTCTATGGTGAACGTTTTAAAGTTATTTTTATATGTTTGTTTAAACAAAAGGGTGTGGTGGTTTTCTTTGGAAGTATTTCGCTTAAGTAGCTTAATTTATACTTTAAATATTGGTTGGACATCGGTAATTGGAGGGTTCGAATCCCGTTTAAGTTAACAAACTGGATGTAAACTTTATCATTTATTTGGATTTCATCTTCAACAGGCACATAGGTACATATTCTTATAGCATTTATAAAACGATGCTGCAGTTTCTTCAACTATTTTATTTATTTTAGAATTATAACTAACGTCAAACTAAAAACATAATTATTTAAATAGCTATTGCTAATTATTATATTATTAACACCATATTTTCTCTCTTAATGAGTCGAAACATGTCGAGCAATTATCGATTTAAATGATGTGAGTAACCCGTTTCGCTAAATATTTAAATTATTTGAAACAAGCTATATATATTATTATTATTATTATAAAAAGCAGTGAATATGATTTATCTCAGTTGCCGCCAAAGAGTAATTATGTTTGTCATAAATATTTATGTATGGTAAGGTTTTTTTTATATAATAGAACCACGCATCATATAACCATAAAATTGCGCGATTTGCCATCAAATCATAGAAATCGGACATTATGCGAGAAAATTACTTCCCGCGGAATCGAACCTATTGTCTGGACTGCTCAACCGTGCCCCACTTGGGGTTCTTGTTTGAAATAGGGTTCCGTAAAATAAAGTTAAATGGAAATTGTACGTATGTAATGTATATGTTAATATAATTTTGCAATTGTCATTTTACAAATAGAATTTTATGTTCAAAACAATTAGGTACAAATTCTTGTAACATCAAAACTAAGCACCTAATGCTGTCTTACTGTCTTGTAAGACATTCGTCAATAAACATTAACAAATGCATAAAATAATTCGAATTCAAATCCTTACACAACAAAGTCCAAATTCCAATAAGCAATAAGTCGTGTAATTCGTCAAACTCAAACAGATCTATCGTCTTAACTACCAAAAATGACGTAAGCGCCATTAAAGTGCCTACAACATAAGTTGTTCTAGATATTACACAGGTACAGAAAGCGTCATAAATCGTAGCATTAATTTAACGACACCGCATTAGATCTCACTATCCTGAGGGAACTATCTCGATAGATTGGTTCCAAAGACTCATCCTTAATGAAACATCACAATACACCAATATCAACCTTATCTCATCACAACGAAGCTTAGTTTTGGAACGTTGCTTCAAACTGTATTCCAAATTTGAAAAATTCGCACCAATTGAAACTAAACCTAAACAAGAATGGAACACAGTTTCAATTTGTATTCGCAGTTCAATTGTTGTAATTCCATTTTCGAATCTCAAGGACAATATTGCGTTGGATTGAATGTCGATCTTATCGATTGACAATTAAGGGTGAATATTGAATGTGTTGTTGAGACATTAGGCGAATTGCTTAATGCATTGAATCGAAATGTTTTGTTCTGTATTGTTGTCTTATCGAAGCAGTTGTATTAATTGGTTTATTTTAACGATCGTTTGCTTGCGTTTGTTTTCTTATGCAACACAGTTTTCTATGAATGAATATTTCTTGATAACATAAAATTCATTTGTTATGCAATATCAACGCGTTTTTAAAGTCAAAGTCCAACTGCGTTTGAAAAGCTGTTAACTACTTAGAAATGAAACAAGTTCACTAGAAAAATTATCTTCGATTTCACTCATTCAAGAGCAAAGAATGGTATATGTAGTAGTATTGTGTTTACAACCTCACATGTGATATTTGAATTTTCTCATCCCTTACACTTTCATCATTGGATTAATAGTGAACCTAATTACAAAGGCATAAGGTGCCTCTTAACAGTGCTACTTTTAGTAACACGTCTACTATAAACGCATTAGAATTCTCTCGTTCAGCTATACTATTATGGCGGCGATACACGAAGCGATTTACTTGCGCCAATTTAGAGTATTTACACTGTACTGTAACGTTACAAGTTACAAGTGTACTGTAACGTTTATTGGAAGATACTTGCACAAACTATCTTGTATTTAGTGCAAGTCTAATCTGGCGCAAGTAAATCGCTTCGTTTGTGGCTATTAGTTTTAAACCGTTTAAAGGAATACCTACTCTATTATCAATGGATACGAACCTTCAATCACAACACAATCACTGCGGACGTACGCTATCCGCCGCCGCCTGCGCAGATATGCCCAAATTAAACGGCAATAGGAACTGGCTTATCGCTTTTTATTATAATTAGTAGGTGTATCGATCCATTGTCATAACATAACAATGTTCTCAAAGTTTGTTTATTGATAATGAAGTAATAGTTAAAGAAATTGGTTTATATTTTGATATTTAATTGGTTCAGAAAACTTTTGTAGTGACACAATATTTTATGTTTACTGGTGAAATCAATTATTTACTGTAAAGACATCAATTTTATTTAACCTTTATTGCACAATAAAAATAGGTATAAATGGCGGCCTTAATGCCTCTTTTACCCCAAACTACTCTGAAAGAAAATTGAGCTTATTCTGATAACAGAAACCCGTGCCGACTTTCACCTGAAATTCCCATACAAATTACTATAAAAAAATGTTGTCAGAGAGTAAGTTGATTTATTGATGAATTATATAGTTATTGTTTTTCTGTTCTCATCAAGTTTTTTCTGTGAAATAATGTCATGAAAAAAAATTGGACATTACCGAGGCCCGTTTCTCAAATGCTTGTAACTTGTAATACAATTGGAAGTCTCTTTTTAACATAATTAATACGATAAGGATTTCCGCTTGTATTACAAGTTACAAGCTTTCGAGAAATAGGCCTCTGGTCTATCATACATTGAGTAGGAAAAATGGATAAAAATTGGCACAGGTCGCAGGAGTCCGCTGGATGCGGGTAGCGTAGGATTGTGGCCAGTCATTGTGGCAATCTTTAGGGAAGCCTGAGCAGTGGTCTTTCGGCTGACATGATGACCAAAATCTAATTATACAATGTTTTGATTAGTTTAAAGTTTTGACAGCCTTGTCCGTTTATCGGCGATAGATAAAGAGTTCACTCGTAAAACCGACAGCGACAAACCGACCCCGGATCGATAACGGCTGTCATTGACTCCGATTGTAATGTTTCAAATTAGCTGAATATTATAAACGCCATTCTATTGGGTATTGCGTCATTTTTTCCAAAAAAAACCCTTTATTTGGCAATGTAAGTCACATTGAAGAGTCTTCGACCCACTTTTTGTATTTTTATTTAAGACAGAATTTTCTGCTCTATATACAATGGCGAGGAGGCTGGAACGCACGATTTTTTTGAAATTTGCCAAATTAAGGGTTTTAACCTTTTTTTGATGGTTGCGTAGCTCCTATGACACTCTCTTCGAAGTTATCTCTTTGTGTCTTTTATCATATAATTGCTTTTCTTTTCGTTAAAAGATTGCATGTGTGTATACTGTGTATGTATCGACAGATAGTAGAGCTCATTCAAAAATCTTGTGATCATATTTTGGCGATTTATGATCACTCTACTCCTTGGTGATATTTGGTAAATGTAAGCCGACCCAGATTACGATCATTGGTGATATTTTGCTGAACGCTTCAAATAAAATTTGCAGTCATATTTTCACAAATCTAATTTCTTTAAACTAAAGTGATTGGACTTCAGGAATAGAATTAAAGCAATGTCTAAATGAATTCGAAAATATCCTTGCTTTATAGGGCTTTTTAAATAAAGTTCTATAGAACGCGAAAGGTGATAATTTATTTTGAAAGCATTCATCACCCCTTTGAAACCTCAGGTCAAATCTTTAGTATCGGATTCATTACAATGACAAAGAATACGAATATGAAAGGGTAAGAAATTAATATTAACGATATCCGGTACAATGGGGAAAAAAGCGAAAATTTACGAAAACGCTAAATTTATTCGAACGCCTTTGACGCCTTTGTGGCTGTATTCAATTTAATTGGATATTTTCTTTTTTTGACGGGTCATCAGTTATAAGAAAACAATGGTTTTCTCATTCAAAAGTAAGTTAAGTAGAAGTATTTTTAGAAAAAAAAGAAAAAAGAGTGACAAATAAAAACTTGCTACGGAAAGTTGCCACTACAGAAATTTATTGATAAGACTAAAGTTTACCTTCGCAAAACTATTCTACAGAAACGATTTGAAGTGTCAGATTAGTTAGTAAAATATACGATTTCAAATAATAAAACTAATAAAAAGCTGAATAGCCACGCGTGATTCGCCAATAGTAAAAAACTCAATAGATTCGATTAAGGGCAGCTGGTCACTAAATCCATACACTGTACAAAATCAACTGACAGACAACCTTGAACTTTGTAACAAAGGAACAAGAACTAGTGTCACTTTCATTGTAGCAATACGCGTGATGAGGTGTACGAAATTCGATTGAATGGTGTTTTATAAAGAACCGGTTACAACCGGTTCTGACCCCCGACACGTGGTCATTTTTGTCATTCACAGTATTAAAATTATCGGCCCTTTTGTCCATCGTTCTTTGTGTTCGATTTATTAGAGATTTCCTGATTTATAACATCCATCTGCCTATTTCTAACCCAAACACCGCTACTTTTATCTTTATTAAGATTCTGATCGCGAATGCTCAAAAGATTAAAGATCAAACTAAAAATGTAAAGAATCTCTTGATTAAGCAGTTTGTATTAAAATCAGACATCAATAAGACGCATAAAATGTATCAAAGGATTCCGATATTAATATTCGGAATATTCGAACTACCCTCCTCGGTCCCCCCATGAATTGTTAATGAGTAAATTAACAACACCTATTGTTTAGCGTTTTTTAATATTAATATTTCTCCATTGTTCGCTTGGGGTGAAGAAAAATGTTATTCAGAAGGGAAGTTGAAATTGATTGATTTTTGCATTAATTTTAATAAGAACAATAGTCCTGCTTCGGACACTTCGTAATTGCATTTGAAGACGAAAATGAAGTTGCAGAGGAAGTTTTTGATGAACTAAATCTGATTAAAAGCTGCGGGGTGTTTTTTACTATCGTGAAAGCAAAGCGTGAATTTTTTAACACAAACAAAGTAAACAAACAGGGCAAGTATTATTGATATATTTGGGTGGAAACTATTAAAATAAGGGATTGAAGTGTAATTGCCCATTTATTTATTGAAGATTGATGGGCAGCAGCATCATAATAGTGGACACACTACTGCGATTGCCAACCCGCTTGCTAAGCGTGGCGATTATGGGCTTTACCTCCTAATACACCCATACGCATAGGTAATAGGAGAGGCCCATGTCCAGCAGTGGACTGAAAAGGTACCTAATGACAGTTTCCTGCACTGGCGTCTCTTTTTAAGTGTACTAGGTACTTTTATCTTACAAGTACACATTATTATGATTCGGTTCCATTATTTGGTACTTCCCCTTTTAGGATCCATAGAATTCGATAATAGTGCTCTTTAGCGCGGAAGTTTTGTCATCTCTACTAAGAAATAATTCAAATTAGATCAGTGTTTACTATGACTCACACAAAGGCTCTTTAATAGATAAAGCGATATCAGTAATCAAACAGAAAACCATTATTTGAAATTCGTCAATTACTCAGAACACCGCGAACAATATCCTCACTAATATAATAACATAGGGACATTATTCTGATAATGTCACAAATCATCCTCACCAAGTTTGTAATGAATTGACATATTCGGAACACGTGTGTGCGATTGTGATGGAAATTGAACTTTATACTAATTAAGATTACATTGAATATCGATTGGCTTTGAGCCTAACTAATAGTAACATATGGTGGAATGTGATCCTGCATGCAAATTTGAACATTATTGTTCGATTTTAAAGCAGAGAATCAACTTGTTTCAACAACAGATTCGATTTTGATGCTACTTGAATTTGAAGCTTATCAGAATCAGTGAAGATTTAGTTTACCTAGTAAAATATTGTCGGTTAGATGTAAAGGAGTGTCGAATTCCAATAAGTAGTGTAATATGCGAACTGTTGATCGTTATTAATATTAATAGTGGATAGCGATTTTCGGTTGAGCCTTCCTCGATACAATATTAAACATTATGTATTGGAGCGTTGTTTGTTAATGATCTAGTAACTTAGCACGTAAATACCTCTGCTTTATCTGATGCTCTGAAAAATATGAATTAGGCCTTGAAAACTCTACGTCCAAATATATTACGTTGAAATCTTTGATTTCAGATATTAGATAGGTAACAGAAACAGATAAAGCGACTTTGTTATTGTATTATGTAGTATTATGTTATTGTTTCACTGGCGTAACGAATCTAGTGGTGATTCGTTTAAAGGCCAGTTCACTAAATTGATTAAAAAAATCCCGAAAAAAAAATCTATGAAGGGCTGGCTTATTTCAAGGCAAGCGGTCCCTTTAAAAGAAATATATTTTTCTCCTACTTTGTTTAATCAGAATTCAGAATATGATACTAGGTCTTAAGGGCCCATTAAACGGATCACTTAGGTACTATTTATTGTTACACCCTGTATATTCTGTCTGTGTAGACCACCTTATCGCCACTTCGTTAAAACAAATGACATTTAAGATACTACTGTCAACAAAATTTCAGTTTCAATGTAAAATCAATTACTTTTGAAATTCAATACCTTTCCCCGTATGACAAAGCGAAGACCGAAAACTTGAAACAGATGTTTCTTGAAAGACAAAGAAAAGAACAGTTTCTCTCTCATTTAGAACTGAAACTACAGACATTGATTGTGATGTGTCATTTTTCACGAATCTCTGAGTCAATGGGTAGTCATCCCTACTAGTTTACATAAAATGATGTCATTAAATACTTCAACTTGGCAAGGCACTGTTGGTAATAGCTGCATAAATATATTATAGACTTATCTTTAGTAATTCTGATCTATATAAAAATTAGAGCTCAGCAAATATAGTACCAAATCCTTAAATTGTTATTTTAGGGTCTCTCCAAACCCATCGACGCTTCCGCATTTTTAAGGCAAATCGCGTCGTATCACCGTCGATCGTTTGAGTTGTTTATTTTTCTTACTGAGTAGTAATAAAGGTTTTCATAAATGGATTTAGTCGAATAAAGCCATAGATTTGTGGAGATCCTTAGTCAGTAGCAAAAACTTAAAAAAATGCGTAACGGGCCACCTTAAGCAGGCCATACACGTAAGGGTGTACCTGACAGGTTTGCCTGTACAGGTCAACTGTTCAGGTAAACCGGAGCGTGTATGTTACAAAAACCTGCACAGTTCTGTAACATACACGCTCCGGTTTACCTGAACAGTTGACCTGTACAGGCAAACCTGTCAGGTACACCCTTACGTGTATGGCCTGCTTTATAGGTGATTCGAAATTCGCGCCGTGTTTTACTACCGAGTGGGCTTGGCAAACTATATTAGAAGCAGACACGATTTCGTTCAAATCTCATTACAATCCATCTTTAAATTTACGGAGCGTTCTTAAACCATCAAATCGCAACTGACGTCTGCTACGTTACAACAAAAGCTCAAAAAAACCTTTGAAGATAAATAATTTACAGCGTCTAAAAAGAATTGTTGATAAACATCGAACATTAAATATGTAACTGTTGTCTATCGTAAAGCGCCAGACACGTAAATATCACTTCGCGGGAATTATAACTTTTATTAGTTCCTTGCAATGCAATTCTTGGGATAATTCAGTTGGCTTTGATCAGTTTTTTGTGGGGGTTTAGAAGATTTTATTGATTTAGTGATATTAATCAAATTATTAGCCACGTGAATTTGTGCAATCTCCAACTAATCAAATATTTTGTTTGCTTGCCCAGCTACAATGGCTCAAAGAATGTTCCGGATTTTTTTTGAATGATTTCTGTAAGAATCCTTTCTTTTGAAATTATAATCTACACGTGTTTTTACTTACTATATATTTTTTAATAAATAACAATTGAGACTTGATGTATTTGCCATGGGACTAGGTCGATTTATGTAAGATATCCCAAAATATGTATTTATATACAAATACTTGATCAAAAATAAACTACATAATTATTTTTAAAACCAAGCATACTCTACCCTGCTGTTTGTACTTAAACAATCTACCGTAGTCTATGGACTCTTGGAACTTCTATCTTGGATGTATCACAAACATGCTGGACACTTTAGAAACCCCTAAACGTTTTGCTATTGATATTATACAATGGGACCCAAAATATCCGCAGGTATATCCATTGCCAGAGTGCTTTTGGAACGCAGAATATGCCTCCCTTTTTTGGAAAATTCTCCGAAATCAATATTATCGGTAACATACTCGAATAAGTAAACCCACAGACAGCAACAGGTGCCCGGTGGTCTCCAATTTTGTTTACATTCAGCCGATCCAACACGTTTGATTCATAAGTTTACGTTTTTCTGATTTACAATAAAAACAGGAGTAAACGACTGATGTGAGTTATGATTAATGCGCCTTTGATCTCGGCTATGAATCTATCAAGACGGCTTCCGAATATCGACGCGTATAAATAAACGGTTTCAGTTAATTATGAGGTTGAGGGAGATGCCGGTAGATGGCGTGCTTAATTTTGTATGAATACTTGAATAGTGAGTAAGGATTTTTGGTCTTTGAATGTATTGTGCCAAGGTTTAAATCCGTTGTGATCCTTGAGATCTTCGTATGAATTTTATTATATTCTATAAACTTTTTACTTAAGTATATAATTTAAAGTCGATGACGACTTTAAATTATATACCATGAGGTCAGCAGCGCATAGGCGATTTTTTCGTCGCTATATTCCTGCTTTCCATCAGATTAGGCTGAGAGCTCGGTCGCCTACCACCTTCGTAACATAAAAAAACATCAACTTCAGTAGTACAGTTCCCAAGCCATCTATAAGCATTTGATGACCCCAAAACATTTCCAACTTGACCATTAACAGGAAACAATCGAAACGCCAAAGACCGTTGTCACGGTACGGACAAATTACATTTTTTGTGCCCAAATTTAGAATAATCAGCATCAAGTACAAAGAAGCAGATCTCTTTCATCATCGACACGCTGATGTTTACGTCGATCTTCTCGGAACCCGCCCAGCCGATACTTGGAAATAAATATGTGAGTTTGACATTTGCTTTTATGTGCGTGCGTGTAATTACGGCCCGCTTTATTCCCTTGTGCGTAAGACTCTTTTTCATCTATCTTCATTTTTCGTCTAATGTTGTTTTTTGTTATTAAATTATCGTGCGTGCCGATTCCGACAAGATGATAGGTTGCGTTTGTTGCGTGATTGCGTCTTGTCTACTGCTTTCTCTTTGATTGACTCGAAATCTGTGATGAGACGATTCACTTTGATATGTTTGGCAGAAATCATAACTATTGAAAGAACACGTCGCGACAAGTTCTTTGTCTCAATCATCTATGAATCAGCTTTTGATTATTTGGCTTAGCGTGACTGTAAGACTTAAAAACGCTAACGTGTGAATTAAAGGTGTTAAGATTAACCTTTGAAACAAACCATTTCTTTTCATCTTCATCCTTTCCGGCCACCTGATGATAATGATAATTATCATTAACATCATTACCATCACGCTACTTGATATTGATAAGTCGGAGCGCCCATTTGTCAAATGCATCCGAATATATCAGTGTCGAAGCACGCGTTCAGAACTAATAAGATGCGCCGACCAAAATAACAAAATTAAAATAAATCGAACGACAGACAGACGTCATAAACTAATTTCGAGTGTTTTCGTTTTGGATACAAAAATAGCGTCATCACTCTTTCATGTTCAGCGAAGTGACATTAAAGAAGAATTACTGTTGGACTTTAGTGCAGCCCTATAGATGAAAGTACAGTTTATTGCTAAAAATAAAGGTGTTTATGATTTACGCTGCACTATTATTTCTTAGATATTAAATGCTGTCGAAGCTTGTAAATGGGGAAAAATCCCGTAACTTACATGAAAACTACACCAGTAATATGAAACACAGAACGTTAACATTGTTACATTTCTTTATGTAACAATTTTTTAATGATCTAAAAGAAAAGTTGAAATCTAATCAGGACCGCAATCATGCCGCGATTCAAAGGCCTAATCAAAAAAGTTCCGAATTCGAATCGTTTATCGAATGTCATCAAAAAGAAATAACAGAAGTTACCCCTTTCTGACTTAATTAAAATCTAGTAAGATACAGAAAAAACAGCGGGAAAAAGTCCCTTCAATAAGTTAAATAAGTCGGTCTCCAGAGAAATGGAAAAGTTATAAATACAATTTAGCTTCGCCTTTTCACTTGCGGTTTTTTCTGGCTTCAGTTTGATTTTCGATCGATAGCCGATTCTGGAATATTCGATGAAGAACTAGAAAGTTCGGAAGAAAGTTTACCTTTGTTCTTTTGTTTTCTACTGCGTTTTGTGTTTTCAGAAGGAAACTCGATATTGTATGGATTTTACGTGTGGGTTGCCTTTTGGACTTTGAAAACAAAAAAATCACGTGACGTTGGCAACGTGACTTTAAAATTTTCGTTTTTCTTAGATAACATTCGGTATTCTATAGAAAATAAATACAAACATTTTAAATTTCCAAAAAAATCATACCAACTGCTCTTGTTCATCCAAAATTGAGTTTTTCGATTCAGTACAAGCCCTTTGTCAGTTACAGGCATTTATTAGTATTAATAAAACCAGAAACCCTTCCAAATTATCAGTGCTGCTTTCATAGATTGAAAAGGTTCTTCAATTTCGGGTTTTCAATGCCTAATGACTGTCTGAATGAGTGTAACTCTTTTTGAGTAGACACAAGTGCCTCTTCAAATGGACTGGACTTCTTTGTGCATAGTTGGTTTGCTGCATTTTGCCTGCATAGCTGCATTTGAGTATGAAAGGCTGATGCTGTTTTTGGCTAAATTAATGGATATTAATGTAGAAGTGTTGAAGAGGTAAAATAGTACATCTCGTTGGCGGACATTGTTGGAAAACTTTTGATACCTGATGCTGATGACCAATTGCCAGCAGAAGGCATTCATCTTAAAAAGTTTTTGGTTGATTGTTTTATAGAACATTTTCATGTGTCTATTCATGTGTCTATTACCTAGTCAGCCAAGCACTTTTCAAGTTTACCACGGAATAGGAATCAAAACGTTGTAGACCAGATTTTGACCGAATGTACTACACCATAACAAATAGCTCTTTAACTTTTTCTTTGTGCCCACATTCAAAATAATTTCGATATCAGCGTAGATATTGAAAAAATTAGTATTTACATTTCATAATGTCCTTTATTTAACAATACAAACAAGAAAGTTTAATACAATAATATAATTTCCTGTACAAATAAATTGAATGATTTGAACTTCGAATATAAACCCTATCCTTTTATAACTGTCAAATGACCATTGAACGGATAGATTTATTTCATTTTTACTTCGATTTGTGCACCGTAACCTTCATAAATATTACTTACTCCCGGAATTATGTGGGCATCGCGCAGTCCATACAATTCTACCATTTCATTACTTAAAGGGTTTAAGTCCCTATGGAACGCAAGCACACAAAATACCTTCTTATCAAATCTCGTTTCGAGTACAACACTGCCGTTTCAATGCCGAAAGCGGTCAGTGTTACCACTTGCTTTAATTGTCTGAGTCGATAATATTGATTGATTGATTGATCGATCGTAATGATACTGGTGGCAAGATGAATGGGTTTGATACAGTTTGTGTTGTGGAACTTCTTTTAATAATCGTTAATTAAAAAGACATATTTTTCAGTCTTAACGACATTCATCGTTATATTTTTTTCAAGTACATATTTGGTAATGTTATGGGCAATTTTGCACCGGGAACGACGATGGGCGGCTTATTTTCCTAATAATAATACCTATATTATTTTTAGTCTTTTTGTTTTTAAGTTAGTTTTAATTTAAAATTTTTATCAATATTATAATATTAAATTAAATTATAATGCTTTAAAAATTTGGTTATGTTAGTATTACATAAAGTAAATTTAATGATATACGAGTTATAAAATGAAATATACTAACGGGGTTTTTAAGGTACCCCCAATTTAAATTAAATTGGTTAAGTTTGGTCGGATTAGAAAAAAGATGATATAATTCACATATTATTTTCCGCTCGGATGTGAAACCAATTCTTTTTAAACAGCAAAATATCAGTACTTTATCTCTCAAATCGCGTGAAAAATAATTACGAATGGTCACTTTCAAAATTACTTTTTATACCTACTAATAAAACATTTATGATTTTCAATTACGAAATTAAAAAAGAACCGACATCAACGGATTTAAGATCTTAATTTGCTACCGACAGGACATTAAAGTTCGATTAAAAAAAATTGAAATTGGTTCAAGGTTCTCGGAGATATCTTATGTTAAAAAAACTCTCGTATTGAGATTATTGAGAACCTCCTCCTTTTAAGTCGGTTAAAAATGGTTTAATTTCCTCATCCCGTCGCAAGAGTTGACACTTGACACATGACAGTAATGACGTCACTGCCGATACGTACCGTACGATATTTATTTAGTGCAAGGATTATCGTCGGTTGGCGATCAATCTTCCCATTGAACGTATCCTGTTTCCCTCGCTAGGGGCGCGCGTATCGATGTTTTAATAACTTCATTCATTTTGACGACAGTGGAATCGATAGTGTCCTTGCCTGTGAAGCTGAAGATTCCGGGTTCAAGTCCAGCGAGGGCATTTATTTGTTCGTTTATGATAAATATTTGTGACTTGGTCATGGTTGATTTCTATATATTATTTAAGTATTTGTATCTATCTATTCAACCCTTCCCAACTTCCTACTCCCAAATCTTCCCGCGGGTGTCGTAAGAGCCGAATAGGGGATTAAAGTGTCACTGATCATTCTTTGACATAAGATTGATGATGGGCAACAGCGTCATCATAGTGGACACAGTACTGCGATTGTTGAGAATTGGACATACGCACGGGAGGAGACGTGCGGGGAGCTGGCAGAAGACGACGTCACCACGGCCGGCCGCCGGCGACCCGCGAGCGACACTCGGCTTAACCTACTCCGTCGGCGACAGACGACACCGAAATTAATTTCTTTTTTTTATAATTGTTTGGCCGGGATTCTCACTGTATTTAAGGCGGAATAAACCAGCCTATTTTGTTACAGTCCTCTTTTATTGAACGTCCCTGTAGGACCTTAACAGCGATCGCCAATTCGCTTGCCAAGCGTGGCAATTATGGGCATTTACCTCTTAATGTATCTATACGCATATTTATTTAATAGGAGAGCCCTACGTCCAGCAGGGGACTGAGATATGCTGATGATGTATGTATGTATCTATCTATTATATACATATTATCCTCGGTACCTACCCACAGCACAAGCCTTAATTGTGCTTAGTGTGGGCTTAGATTGGCTTGTCTAAGATTGAGTTGATTGGTTCTCGATTCTTGGAGATATCGAGTGATTTTATGTACATACAAAAAAGAAATCAGCTAAATTCAGTACCTCCTTTTTTGAAGTCGGTTAAAAAAGAATCACAAAGCATCTTCGCCGGCGCGTGCGTCCCTAGATCTAGCCAACTGTCAAATCCAATTCACGTTGCGCAGGGGCATACAGTAATTGATTTATTGATCATACGTTACATTCGATATCACTTAGCAAGGCTGCATCCTTTGGTTCCTACCCAGTTGACCGACTGACCTTACAATGTAAATCTTTGTGATGGTTTTCTAGTAAAATGGTGTAATAAAACTGAGTGGTGAGCGGTTTTTTATATCATTGATGATGATGAAGATTGTTGACTAGAGAAGGAAATTATTGACGATGTAAAGAAGATTTTGAGGAATTGGTGTTTATGTTTCAAATAATTTTCTTTGGTGTTTCAACATAAACAACAGGTCTTAGTTCTCAACAAGCTGAAGCCTAATACTTGACATCAGACATCACATATTAGGGGTTAAGTAACTTACGTTCAAAATGCCTAAAATTTAAATGCTCAATAATGTTTTAACTTTCAAAATATAGAATATTGTAATAAAATTTCTAAAATTAGAAACAGTACCTAACGTAAATTTACCTGCGTACAAAATCACTAAAATCTACCTACCTACTTAAAGCGAGCTTTGATAATCGTAAATTTCTGATATTTGTCTCTAACATTCCAATCAAAGACCAATGCCAATGATCAATGCCCACTACCCCTATTAACACGTTCCCTGTGCATGCATTACATATTGTGATGTATTTGAAGGTATTGATGATACGTGAAATGCAGCATATGATGCACGACCCTATTTAAATATAGGGATAATTTGAAATTTGCACGTATGAGTTAAGCTACGTTAACTTACCAGCACGTATCAGCTGTAAAAAGTGACAAATTGATAAAATTAGGTATTGGCGGACTTTTAATACTGTTGCCAGTTTATGCTTGAAATTTTATGCGAGAATTTTCACGTGAGAGGTGCCACTATCGATTTTAGCTGCACATAGAACGTGTTAAAAAATCAGTTTTCAAAAGCTTACCTCTTTCTCCTTCGCCGCCAGTTCGCTCTCCAGCCCCCCCTGTGGACTACTCCTGGCTGAGCTACTCCTCTCCATCTTCTCCTCCTCCTTGATCGGGCTGAACTCTAGTCTGGTCTCGGTGGCCTGGTCTCGAGCCTCGAGAGACCCATTGGTCTTCGGCACCGTGGCCTGGATCGGACTCGTTGTGGCTAGTTGCTCTTTCAGCGTGGATACCTCTTTTTCGGCCAATGTGGCTCGCTGGAACAATTGAGAAAGGGTTTAGAATGGCGGTCTATTTGGAAAGTTGAAGACGTGGCGTGCTGCCAGACCTGCTACAGGTGCATTCAGACCAAACGAGCATTCGCTATTCTATCCCCCACTCTACGAAATCAACCAATCACGTTTTGTGTAGCGATCGAATTTCGTAGTGGGGGATAGAATAGCGAATGCTCGCTTGGTCTGAATGCACCTTATCGCGAACACCGAAGTTCGTAAATTTTGGGGATTTGTCTTTGTCACTCCAACGAAGTCGTCATTAGAGTGACAGAAAGAAAATTAGCGAACTTCAGTGTTGGTGGTAGGTCAGATGCCTCCACGTTCTGGAGTCTATGAAATTATGATAAATGGACTTATGAGATGGGTCGTGAAAACAGATGGAAAACAGATTCGAAAATCACCAAATTAATAAAAATAACCCACTTAAATCGATTTCTTGAAGTTCCGGCTTGTTGGTGAAAATCTTGGAGATTGGTTGGTCCCATAATAAAAGTTGTTCAAAATCATGAGTAAATTTGTATCACCATTTTTGTCAACTATCTATGCAGGGTATTCCCTGCATAGATATAATATATATAGAAAGCAACCACCAAAGACCACAGGCCAAAAAACAAATATTTGTGATAAGCGTACAAAAAAGAGCCGAGATCCGAACCCGGAACCTCTAGCTTCGTAAGCAGAGTTTCTTACCAAATGAGCATTTTTCAAAAAGTTTGTATATTTGGATCACGTTCAAACTTTTTCATAAACGGGTCAAAATTCTTTTCGTTGACTTGTTTCATACCACTCTGTCACGCTTTTAGTTGCTGTTTCGACAGTAAGTATATAAAAAAAAAATCCGGTGCACTTGTATTTCTCTTTCACGCCAGATTCTAATCCATACATCAGAAATTGACAACAAAACATCATCTCATACAAAAATCACCACCGCGTCACGTTTTTTAGCGACACAAAATAAGACAACGACAAGAATTTTGACCCAATTGCTCAACTATGGAGGCTGGTGAGATGATATACTGATATTCAGTAGGTAATGAGTTTCATAGCTTATTAATTACGTACAGTCAATGACAGTTAAACAATCAACCCATTCACGGGCGGAAACTACAACAATATGTATGTATGTACATGTACGTCTGTTCGCTCTAATCTAATTATCAGTTCCCATAGTTTCATTTTTTGTTGTGCTTCCGTTGCATTCAGGGGTAATCGGTTCGATCTCGGCGGATGTGCTATTGGTCTTACTCGACTGCGAAATGGGTGGTCATGGTTTTATTTAATTTTTAAGGTTATTGAAAGAAAAACGGACAAATAACGGCTAAGATACAGGGTCTGAGCGTAATAAATAAATGCTATATAAGTAAAGCATACATCGATAAGTGACATAATTATATATGTAAACAGCTTGGTAATATCTTAATAAGGAAATATTTTAATGTCCCGTGATTAAACGATTTCTTTCCCAACAGTAATTACCATGTTAATCAGTTTCATCCAACCATACAATTACTATTTTACTGTAAATGCCTACGCATAGCACAACCACTTCTACTAACAGCAAAATTGCAACTGACTAATAATAGTTCTTATCTCTAAGACATAAGGTGCATGAGTGGTCAGCCAATTGTTTTGAAAATGGTACTCAATACAGTGAAGACGTGTAGGCATAAGGTTTAATTTCAAACTGAACTAATCCTCCAATCGGAGATTTCATCGAGAAACTTGGCAATAAAATGTGCGTACGCGCATTTTAGGCACGCGGCACACTTGCGATCGCCGATCACATATATTTATCACGTCAGTACATAATGTCCTAATTATTAGTCTGTACCGAATGAAAAAAATTGGTAAGCGCTCTGTTTTTAACCGACGTTAAAAAAGGAGGTTTTCAATGCGATTGTTTTTTTTCTAGGTACTCTATGACTCCGACAATCGTGAACCGATTTTAATTTTTTTATCAAGCGAGTATGACTTTTTATGTGATGAAGGTAGATAACTGAAGCTCTCAGTCCACCTGTTGGAAAGCAGGAACTAAGGCCCATGGACATAATGACTCAAAAATATCCTATGCGTTGCCTACCCTGAGGACTTAGATGGATTGCCTCTATCTATGCCAGTAATTACACCGGTTATCTTACCTCCAAACGAAACACAGCAGTGTAAAAATTGTTAAGTGGCAGGTTAACGGGTAAGACGGTGTTAGCTATCCGGGCGGACCCTGCCGAGGTCCTACCACCAGCAAATCTGATGGCGACTGTACACATTATGAGTATGTAGGTAATATAGCTGAGAATGAATATGAATAAATTATAATAATACAATAATGCCTTTCACACGGATGCGTAAACACTGTGGAACGTCTTAATTAGAAAATTATGCGGCATTTTTTATAACTGCAAATGGGAATGGTGCGAAAATGTACGAGTTTATTTGTTCTGTCATAGCATTATGACAGTTTTACACTTTTAATGATTTATTTTATGCGTGCGTTCATGTTTATTTGAGAAAATATAATAGTTGAGTAGGGTAACAGTAGTGGACAGCTCAATGATGGACCTAACGAAAATCTTGAGTTATTAGGACCAAAATTTAAGTTTCTATCCCTGGATGTGTGTCAACTAAAAGTGACCAAAACTGCCAATACCCTAACCTACCTATGCTTATTATCATCATCATCATTTCAGCCATTTATCGCCCACTGCTGAGAATAGGCCTTTCTTCTAGTACGCCACTCATCTCGGTCCTGAGCCGATCTAACCCAGAAGTGTCCCGCAATCTTACCAATGTCGTCGACCCAACGAGCCCACGGACGCTCAGGGGCTCTTTCATCCGAAAAAGGCCACCAATCCGTAAGGACTTTAGTCCACCTGCCATCACTCTGCCTGGCAACATGTCCTGCCCAGGCTGCCCAGTTCCATTTGAGTTTAGTAACGAAATCTCATACGTCTCGCACTTATGCTTGTTCGTCCAACATTTTTATTTTAGTCCAATTCAAAGTGGTGGGTAGATAAAGACAAAACACATTTCAACTTAAAATGGAGATTTATGAATAAAGGGGTAGTTTGTACGAAAACTGAAGGCACGGTAACTTGCTTTCACGTGTATGCTTGCCTTGCTGTTAAGATTTGTCTCTGTCACTTTAATGACGCCTTCGTGGTAGTGACAGAAAATCCTCGAAATTTACTTAACTTTAATTGCATTGGATATTTGCGTTAGTCGCACGACAATCGCAGCGCCCAACCGTCCGTGTGCGCGCGCCGCCTGCACGCTCGGATACGCACAGACGTGCGTATCGGTTTGCTTTCTTCCACTAATTAGTTATTTAGTTTGTAACGGATATGTTTCTTAGTTGTAGGATTTTAGAAATAGATATTTTGGGACTTATCTTTAAATCTTCTTGCTCCGATTAGGAGATCAATGGGTTATGCTATGGCCGCGTTTATTGCAGATGGAATAGATGAAACAAGTCTATTTTTACGGCCATAACACATCTTGTATTATTATGATTTATTTATTAGGATATAATACTGAAATCATTTATGAGATGAACAAAACATAAATGACTGCAAAAGTTCTTGAGTACAGATGCGTCCATATACGTAGGTATCTCATTAAGATACTGTATCTCTTTTAGACAGCAACTCGCAGTTTGGTCGCTGCTACCTATCTCTTTTGTATGGTAATGATTGAAAAGAGACGCGTAGCAAAAGGCCGCAAGTTGCAGCCAAACACAGACGTACTAGCTGCTATGAAAGACAAAGTTAGTTAATGTGTTAAACTTCCTGATAAATAAATACACAAATAATGTTCTCACCGGGATTCGAACCCGGAACCTCCAGCTTCGCAAACTACGAACTAGGTTACGAAACGTTCCATTTCATTCAAAAACAACCGTCGAATTAGAAAAACCGTCATCGTTCGACTATTCGTACGTGGGCTTAGATTTGTCTCTGGTTACATCACGGGCTATTGCTCAATTGAGCAGATTGATCTCAGTCATTGTCTTGAGCAATGATTTCAGTTTGATTGCAATGATTGTTATCCGAATTGGTCGCATCTGTACGCTTAGCACATTATTGGTATGTCAGTATGTCGCCGCGAGATAGATTTTCCAACTTTTACTAACTATATGAATAAAAGAGGGATGGATAGTCTATCTCGCGGCGATATATTGTCGCACTAATCCTGTGCTAAACCTGGTCGTGGAAAGGGATGTATGATATGTATGAGCAATTGGGTATGGCCACGGTGACGGCAGTAGGAAAGCAGTCACCACCTCAACTTTTCCCGCGGGTGTCGTAAGAGTCGACTAAGGGATTGAAGTGTCAATTGACCATTTATTGAAGATGAGCAGCGTCATCATAGTGGACACACTACATGCAGCTGCGATCGTTACCCCGTTTTCCTAGCGTGGCGATTATGGGCATTATCTCCGAAGGTATATGCATTAGGTTACCTATAGCTTGGTAAAAATGCATCAGGTTTTCGAATCTTGTATTGTTATAATCATTATATTTCTCGATCAGCTTTAGGAGAAATCGCAAGCGTCTACCATAGCCTTTTTAGATCCCTGCTGCTTTAGAACTATAACATGCGTTGCTAAACGGGATGATGGAACTAAAATGTTAGCGACACGACGTCACGACCGATGAACGCCTAGAAATAAGATAAATCATGTAAATAAATGATCCTCACGTAATTAAGTTAGATATAAGTGATCAGTAATGTATAAGCAATTTCATGAACGCAAATGTATGAACGAACCTAGATCGTCGCCTATTGGCTGATATTAATCGCCTGAACTTAGCGTATAAGATTTAAAATGTCGTATTTTGTACTATGTATGAACCATTCGATACCTCGCTAGAACTTAATTTACGTAAGAAATGTAACGGTATAGCCCGTTAAATATAGGTCAGTTACCTATTCAAAAGATACAATGGACCCCTGGGTCAATAACCCAACGCAATGTTTAAAATAAAGGTTTTAACCCAAAACATTGCAGGTAGACCGAGAACAATAGAATATCCGAGCGCCTATTGTTTAGAATGTAAACAACTCCGCGTGTGTTTTTGTTGTAAACGTTAGATAAACACGTGTAGTATTTATTTACAAACAATGATTGTAAACATTGCGGCATGGATTAATTAAAATTAGGTAAATGTGATTAGAACTTAGCGAAAGTAGGCTAGTATAAATCGACCAATGTGAAGTCCACCAATCAACGCGCAGCATTTACGGACCAACAGAATTAGTGAACGGAACAGACTGAGATTTCATGAAACAGAAATACGCTGCCTTTTGATTGGTCGACATGTTTTTATGATTGGCTGAAAATCACAGCCAGTGATGTATATATACGCGACGCGTTTTCTATGGAGCAGTGTCAAGCTGACCTCCACCAAAAGAGGAACAATAAAAAGAAGAAATGGAACCTGCCTATTAATCGGAAAAAGCCCTCCTGCCGCTCCAGCCCTCCTCATCAGTAGATCCGGCCCACGTGTATCCGAGCTCTGCCAACTGGAGCTATCGACAGGAAATGTTGAGTACGCTGTACTCAATATTTTTGGTCCTTCGAGCGTCGGATAGCGAACCAGTCCGAACCTCTGCGAGCAACGTCAACCACTTCGGACCGAACTACGGATGGTTGACTCAGCGGATACACGCAGCGACCGATCTACTGAAACTCCGCATCGTGTTCCCGGACCCCTCAGACTGAAGCTGAGACATCGACTGCGTGCACGAACCCGGAACCTTAGCACCGCAGCGATGACGGGAAGAAGAATCACGACGAGATCAATGTCGTCGATTCACGACGATGAAGAACGAAGACGCTTTCTAGCGGCTGGAGCGGAGGCCGCCGAAATGAAACGAGCCAGGGCCTCGCGCACTGAGGACGAGTGCAGTACTGACGGCAGTGAGACCGGCGACGCACGTGGGCATATGGAGGGGAGCGAGCCATTAGCCCCGCCCACATCGCAACCGGCCGACGGGGGAACGCTTACACTCGAGCGAGCGCTAGAACATGCGCGCACAGTTAGTCGCCCGGCGCCCACGGCGCTGGACACACGTGCCGCAAGCGCTATAGCGCCAACGAGCGCGCCGAACGACGACTCCGTACGAACTTATACGGAACGGGAACTTCGCGAGGATGATCGGACACGACAAGTATCCTTCGCACCACGCCGAACAATAGAACCATGGAACAAAGGCATTGAACTTATGCAACAATTACGGGGAAAACAAAGAAGACTTCTAAGCGAAGCGGAAGCATTGAACAAAAAACTCGAAGCGTTGCGGCTGGGGATCGAGGCCGCGGAACCTGAGGCGCTTACGAGGAATTATGAACCTGAGGATTGGGCGTACGAGACACGCGAGCCGGCATCGAAACGTCGAGCACCGAACCTTGAACCACGCTCGATGTTCGAGACTCCGAGAACGAGGAGGCCTGCTGAGCGATCGCCGAGCCCCGAACTAGAGAGGACCCGCGAACGGAAAAGGTCCCTCTCGCCTGAACCCGAACGAGCCTATGAACGTGAAAGGCCGTTCACCCCCGAACCGAAGACCTCCGCGAGAAGGAGGCAACAGTACTCGCGTTCGCCGAGTCCGGATGCGAGAACTCCCAGAACGCACATCTCGACACAGGAGAGCATCGCCGCCAGTATGTTCGAGATATTTGAGAAAATGCAGAGGGCTGCGAGACCTGCACCGAAAGAAATATACGAATTACCTGCTTTCTATGGTAATGTCAGCGAGTGGCGCAGTTTTTATAACACATACAACGAGACAGCGACAAGATACAAGTTCACCGAGTACGAGAACGTGGCGAGACTGCGAGTGGCGCTGAAAGGAGAAGCCAAGGCTTGCGTCCAGCACGTCCTGGCTACAGCTACTCGTCCAGACCTCATCATGCGCATATTGAAGAAACAGTACGGAAGGAGCGAAGTACTACTCGACCAAGCACTAGAAGACCTGCGTCGGCTGCCTACCGTCGGGCCGACAGCGCATGACCTAAATAACTTCGCAATCAAGATCGCAAACATAGTATCTACAGTTATGGACATCGACCGCCGTCACTACGCCGATAATCCCATGCTAATAAGGGAAATCACCGACCGCCTGAGCCCCCATCTACGAAGCCGATGGTGTGACTACGCCCGCGCACACCGCTACTCAGACGAAGCTGAAATAATCCAGCTGTCGGACTTCCTGATGTACGAGAGCGAGCAGGAAATGAAATACTCGCACGCCAGAGCCCCTCTAACATCGCGACGGACTGCTACCGCGACATCGAACTCCGTGTCAGCGCAGGCGCGGTATGAGCGCAACACGAACCGACCGGTTGCCCGCCCTGCTCTGTCCCAGTCGCGCTCGTCGCAGCCGTTGTCCTCGAAAGTGGTATATACCACGAACGCCACCACGAAGAACCCGCGCGCAATCTGCTTATATTGCGGAGGAACCCATGGAACGACAGATTGCCGCAAACTAGCTGCCCAACCCGTCGGAGCGAGATGGGACTGGGCGCGACTGAACAGGGTGTGTTTTCGCTGCCTCAACGACAAACATCAGCGCCAGTACTGCCGAGCGAAGAAATGCGACATACCAGGCTGTCCGCATCCCCACCATCGCTTGCTACACGCAGATAAGCAAGAAGTACAGACTGAAGCCGCAGTACATCTCACTACGACCGCGCCGGTGTACTCGATAGGAGAGAGGACAGGCCACGCCCCCACCACGCGCGCGCCGCGCGCCACGCAGGCCGAGATAACACGTGAACCGAACGAGCAGGATGAACCAGATACCGCTCGCATATACGTTACCTCGGGGATCGAACCTGCTAATGTGCTACTTAAAGTACTGCCCGTCACCGTGAGCGGCCCGGGCGGAGAAGCACACATCTTCGCGATGTTGGACGACGCCTCGACACTGAGCCTTATCGAGGAGGACATCGCCGAACAGATCGGATTGTCTGGCCCTGTTTCACCGCTATGCGTGCGCGGTATAGGCGATATCGCGCACCGAACGAACACAGCTACCGTTAAGGCGAAGATACGGTCAGCGCGAGGCGGAACAGGCTACGACATCACGCTGCGAACAGTACGCGGAATCGGACTACGCAGCCAGATCATAAACAAAGCCGATATGATCAAGTACGAACATCTCAAGGACCTCGCCGATGAATGCTACACTACGGGAGTACCGCAAATGCTCATCGGAGGCGACCACTGGCAGCTATGCATACCGCACGAGATAAGGATGGCAGGCGAACTCGATCCCGCCGCCATACGCTGCCGCTTGGGATGGTGTTTCTTCGGATTTCGGCCGAAGATAATCAGAACGAACGAACAAGTTGTATTGCATTGTCGCGTTGAACAAAATGAACTCGATGAACAATTAAAGAAACACTGGGCGATAGAAGCTTTGGGAGTTTCGAGCAAAGACAACGTCAAGCCCGCGGATCAACGAGCTGTCGACCTTTTCAATTCGAGCGTCGTGAAACATGAAGATCATTATGAAGTTGGACAGCTGTGGGCTACAGATGACGTCAAACTACCGGCCAGCTACGCTACGGCGCATTCGCGGTTATTGAACCTTGAATCGCGAATGAGACGCGACCCGAAGTTCGCCGAAGATTACTGCAAGCAAATAAGAGCTTTAATCGAAAAGGGTTACGCCGTACGTTTGAACGAGCCGCCGGTCAGCGATCTTACCTTTTATCTACCGCATTTTCCTGTAGTTAACCTACAGAAGCAAAAAATGCGTGCTGTCTTCGATGCTGCGGCAAAATGTCAAGGGTTTTGTCTCAACGACTTCATTCTCTGCGGTCCAGACCTTCTTCAGAGCCTGCTGGGAATATTGCTGCGCTTCAGAGAGAATCCATTCGCCGTGACAGCGGACATTCAAGATATGTTCATGCGAATACATCTGAAGCACGAAGATCAAGCCAGCCAGCTATTCCTATGGAGGAATAACGAACGAGACCGCACGCCGCACATCTACAAGTTAACACGAGTGCTGTTCGGATGCGTGAGCAGCCCATGTTTAGCACATCTTGTACGCAACAAGAACGCCGAAGACAACCGAACGAGATACCCCGAGGCAGTCTATGATATTAAGAACAACCACTACATGGACGACTACGTGGCTAGCTATGAGACCGAGGAGGACTTGCATCGAACTGTCAAGCAAGTACGCGAGTCACACGCCGAGGGAGGATTCAACCTGCGAGGCTTCGCTAGCAACAATCGTCAATTGATCGAAGAACTACCGAACGAACTGAGATCAAGCGAACCTACGACGATGCTAGGCGAAAAATCACAGAAGGTGCTAGGCATGGTGTGGGACCCTAGCACAGACACGCTTAGCTTTAACACGAAGCTACTACGCGTGCCAGAAGACATCAAGAACTGCGATCGAGCGCCAACGAAGAGACAAGTCCTATCTACAGTTATGTCTGTCTACGACCCGCTAGGACTCATCGCGCAGTATGTGATCAGCGCTAAGATCTTGCTACAGCGTGTCTGGGCGAAGGGCACGCACTGGGATCAAGAGTTAGAACGAGAAGACACCGAAGCATTTTTTCAGTGGCTGAAAGCCCTGAAATACATCGCCGAACTAAGAATACCTCGTCAGTACGACTCGCCGAGGGATCCGACACGTCGAACGCTGCATGTTTTCTCCGACGCAAGTACCGAAGCCTACTGCGCCGTGGCCTACTGGCGCACTGAAGTCGGAAATGACGTGCACGTCAGCTTAGCCGCAAGTCGAACGCGAGTCGCACCATTAAAGATATTATCGGTGCCAAGGATGGAGCTGAGCGCTGCTTTGATCGCCGCGCGCCTCGCTCAAACTATCCTGAAAGAACAGCGCTACACTGCAGATGACATCACATACTGGACGGATTCAAAAACTACGTTGTCATGGCTACGGGATGACGCGCGACAATATCGACCGTTTGTCAGTCACCGCATAGCCGAGATCGCCGAACTTACAAGCCGACAATCGTGGAGATGGTTGCCGACTAATTTCAACGTGGCGGACGATGGAACGCGCTGTAAACCGAGCCAGCGCATCACCATCGACGATCGGTGGTACCAAGGACCGGCATTTCTGCGGTTACCCGAACGAGATTGGCCACAGAACCCGAACGACGTCACCGCTACTGAAAAAGAGAACCTACCGGAACGCAAGAACATCAAGACCGCTATGACTCATGCTACACGAACAGAACGAGACCCAGCATCAGTATTACCAGACATCAACCGCTTCAGCAGTTACGAACGCCTCATTAATAGCACAGCCTATGTGTTGCTATTTATAGAAAAGCTGCGAAGTCGCGACCGAACGAAGAAATTAGAGCTTGCACACATACATCGAGCGGAACATATGTGGCAACAAAATAGTCAACGTCGAAGCTTTCCTGACGAACTACGAGCACTCAGCCGCGGCGAAGAAATTGATAAAAGATCGAGGTTATATCAATTAGCACCTGAAATCGACCGCGATGGTTTGTTGAAAATGAAGACTCGTCTAGGAAACGCTCCAGTTCAATACACTGCATCAAGGCCCGTTATACTTGACGGACGGGATGTGTATACGCGCTTACTGATCGCACATACACACAAGAAATCAGCGCATATACACAATGAAGCGATCGTGAACGAGCTGAGACAGAAATACTGGATTCTGCACCTGCGACCCGTCGTAAAGTCCATCGCCCGAACTTGCGCAATCTGCATATTACGCCGAGCGACGCCACGCGTACAGCCGCATGGAGATTTACCACCTGAACGAACAACGGCATACGAACGACCGTTTACCTGCGCAGCCGTGGACTATGCGGGCCCTGTATACGTTACCATCGGACGCAGAAGAGAGAAGAGATGGATCGCTCTCTATACCTGTCTCACAACACGAGCGGTGCACCTGGAATCCGTGCACAGCCTCTCCGCCGACAGCGCGCTACTCGCGTTACGCCGATTCGCGGCGCGACGTGGGTGGCCTCGCGTTATGTATTCAGATAACGCAACGAACTTCAGAGCGTCGGCTATTGAACTCCAAGAAGCCCACAAGGAGTGGCTACCTATACTTCGAGCCTACGGTCTACAACAACGAATGGAATGGAAGTTCATCCCGCCTGGTAACCCATCTGCCGGAGGAGCGTGGGAGAGGATGGTACGCACCATCAAATCAGCAATGGCGTACACTCTACACACCAAGGCGCCACGAGAGGAGATATTCAACACCGTATTGGCCGAAGTAGAATATATAGTGAACCAACGACCACTTACACATGTCTCAGTGGACCCGAACGCGCCTGAGACTTTAACACCGAATCACTTCTTGTTACTGCGAGCTGCCAATCTTCCTATACTGGGACCCTGTGAAGAAGATGACAACAAGAAGTGGAGAACAGCCCAAGCCCTCGCCGATCACTTCTGGTCGCGATGGGTCAAAGAAGTCTACCCGCTACTAGCACCCCGCGGTTCTTCAGCCAGCGGCGGGCGTCAGATCCAGCCGGGAGACATCGTGATAATCGCGGACCCTAACGGCCCTCGCAACACGTGGCCGAAAGGGATCGTCGTGGCTACACACCGTGGACCAGACGGCAGAACACGCTCCGCTGACGTCAAGACCCTGCATGGCGTAATGCGGCGCCCCACCTGCAAAATAGCCGTCGTGGTGCCAGCCGGCGAGACGCAGAGCTGCGCTGCCCCCCAGAGCCCGACGACCGCATCAACAACGACTCCGTGATCGTGTCGCCTACCCATGCAACATGGCGTCTTGCGACGGAGGAGGACTAATGTTAGCGACACGACGTCACGACCGATGAACGCCTAGAAATAAGATAAATCATGTAAATAAATGATCCTCACGTAATTAAGTTAGATATAAGTGATCAGTAATGTATAAGCAATTTCATGAACGCAAATGTATGAACGAACCTAGATCGTCGCCTATTGGCTGATATTAATCGCCTGAACTTAGCGTATAAGATTTAAAATGTCGTATTTTGTACTATGTATGAACCATTCGATACCTCGCTAGAACTTAATTTACGTAAGAAATGTAACGGTATAGCCCGTTAAATATAGGTCAGTTACCTATTCAAAAGATACAATGGACCCCTGGGTCAATAACCCAACGCAATGTTTAAAATAAAGGTTTTAACCCAAAACATTGCAGGTAGACCGAGAACAATAGAATATCCGAGCGCCTATTGTTTAGAATGTAAACAACTCCGCGTGTGTTTTTGTTGTAAACGTTAGATAAACACGTGTAGTATTTATTTACAAACAATGATTGTAAACATTGCGGCATGGATTAATTAAAATTAGGTAAATGTGATTAGAACTTAGCGAAAGTAGGCTAGTATAAATCGACCAATGTGAAGTCCACCAATCAACGCGCAGCATTTACGGACCAACAGAATTAGTGAACGGAACAGACTGAGATTTCATGAAACAGAAATACGCTGCCTTTTGATTGGTCGACATGTTTTTATGATTGGCTGAAAATCACAGCCAGTGATGTATATATACGCGACGCGTTTTCTATGGAGCAGTGTCAAGCTGACCTCCACCAAAAGAGGAACAATAAAAAGAAGAAATGGAACCTGCCTATTAATCGGAAAAAGCCCTCCTGCCGCTCCAGCCCTCCTCATCAGTAGATCCGGCCCACGTGTATCCGAGCTCTGCCAACTGGAGCTATCGACAGGAAATGTTGAGTACGCTGTACTCAACAAAAAGGTTCCGTAGCAAGCCATTGGTGACAAATTGAAACTCGTCACTTGTTTACATTCGTTGGCTTTTAAATAAAACTTGGCATTATGCTTTTCACTTTTGACGTAAATCTAAAACAATAATTAAATTACGTAAACCCACTAAAGTAAACTAGAAAGCCTAAAATCATTGAAAACATTAATTAAAAAAACACGAAAGTATACCGTTCAATTATACCTACTGTGTGAACGTAGTAAAATGTTGGTATCATTAAAAATGACCGAAGCCTAAATATTGTAATAATGAGACGTTCGTGGCAGATATTGTAATAATTAGACATTCGTGGGAGAGTGCGTGTACGCATTGACGAAGGAAAGTGTGTTGCGACATTGATTCATGGATTTGTGGAAATTGTGGGTACCTTTTCTCTTGGCCTTTTCTTCTTGTTATACAGGGTGGAATCAGTTCCACCCATCGCTGTTTGTGTTCGAGTTTTAAAACTTACTGCTATATACAGATGCTACAAAGGCGACAAATTTGAAAAATGTGTGTCCGTTTAATTGGACGCGCAAATAAAAAAAGGGTGTCTTTTGGATGACATTATTATGTTTTCCAGACTATATTTATGATTTGTAATAAATAAAAGGTACAAGTTGTGAAAACTTACTTATGATAAAATGACAAAACGCTTGTATAATCTAGCATGTAAGCGTCCTTAAACTAAGTAAACTGCTTAAGGTGCGTTCAAACTAAAAGAGCATTCGCTGTTCTAACCTCCCACTCTACGAAATTCGATCGGTACACAAAACGTGATTGGTTGATTTCGTAGAACGGGCGCTAGAACAACGAATGCTCTTTTGGTTTAAACGCACCATTACAAGTAGGCGAACTATATGCTTGGTTATGACTGGAACCTAAGTTGGAACAAGTAATTTTCTCCAAGTAACCGTTACTTGATACTTATCTTGATCTGTCTTGGAAATATTCGATTAAAATCGGAAAGCAGCGAATTATTTATAAATTAAGCAACAATTAAAGCATTAGTCGATTTATTCATTAAGTTGGAAACAAAGAATATTATCTATTCAACCCATCGGTTGTTTGTGCAATATATTAGAGCGGTACAATCCAAACTAAAACCGAAAAATCCGTAAAACATACTAGTTCCGTAACTTCTTATGACGTTCTTCTGTTAAGACGATTGTACAATTTGGAGTCTCTCACGCTGGCAATTACTAACGGTGTAATTTCTATGAGCGATTACTATTCCAGATGATTTTGGTAACCACTAACAAGAATTAGACACGAAAATAATAATCGGTGCCCACCGTTGCAATAAATGGCGCTTTCGCAAACGCTATTTTAAAACAGATTGCGCTTCCTATAATTATTGTCTATTACATTCGAAATTTGAAAACACTACGAAGAATTTATATAATCTCAATTTGAAATTAGAACATAAACATTGAGATGTCCCCGTCCGTAATTCAATTCGAATTCAAATTTGGAACGTCAACGGATACCATTTAAAACTATAAATCGAACAATTTGAATCCCGAACCCGAGACATCCCGAATTTATTAAATAAAACAATTGATTGATTAATCTCGATGAAAGGACAGCATTAAGAAGGGTCCGATTGAAGCTCATTGTTCAAAACAACTCTATTGTGTCCTAATCGAATACGGCTCGAAACCTTCTTTCGAATTCAAACGTTCAATTTGGAACTTAGCACTGGCCGCATTTTGATTGAGACTTTCTGAAAACGAAAACGCGCGTTTGAAAATCACCATTTAAAAACCCAAGAATTTGATCTGTAAATTCATCGAGTTACAGTCTAAAATGCAACGGCGGTCAGATGACGATGCGTCCTTCTTGTTTCAATATACAGTTGTCATTTTTGTTTTGCTTGTTTTAAAGAACTGTTTTTGATAGGTTGTCAGTATTCTTTTCATTTTCGCACTATGTTGACAAGAAAAGCTTAGTAGAACAATAAGTCTTTAGTATTTTCTTGTCATTATTAAATCATTGTGTACATTCATTTAGTCCAAATTAGAAACCGAAAAGCATTATGATTAAGTAATAAATGTCAAAATTTCAGTAAAATAACTTATAGGTAATTTATAAATGTCATTTTAACGTATACTGGCGTAGATACATTGTATCAGTTATAACGATGTATAATAATTGATGCGCCACATTTTTCTTAATTAGTTGAGATTTGGAGCATTAATTTTTTGGTCGTTGTACTTTTACCGCTTTATGACTATGTTTTTACGATTCGGGCTTACCCACGGAAAATGGGTGATTCTCATCTTCGTATCAAAAAGTCGTAAGTGTATTAAATTTGTCATACGTTTAATACGTTATGGAAACACGCCAGTTTTACTTTGAATTAATATAAATAAGGTTTTATTGTGAGAAGCATCTATTAGTTCGAACAATGTATGTTTAAATGGAGGCCAAGGGAAATTCATATAAATGTTTACAGTGACAGATAAGAAAAATATAAAATAGAGATTTTTAGATTTATTCGTTATTGCTTTGATCTTAATTATCTTTTTACGATTGTCATAGCTGTATCTAAATTATGGTGATTAATATATTTGCTTGTTCTAATACATTATGGCTGTTCGTAAGAAAAACGAATTATAGAAATTAAAAGATATTGTATAGAATAAAGATAACAATACGTATCAATAAAGATAACAGATAATGTAAGGACATCAAATGTAATTTAGAGAAATGCAAGATTAAGTATATTTAAGTATACATTATCTTAAGGTCCATTAGTGCGTTTCTAAAAAACGTAATTTAACAAAAAATCATCATCAAATAATAAAAAAAGTATGTATGATTTACTTTTTTTTTTCGAGTCTTGGATTTTTCTATCATCGAAATGCTCACACATAGACCATTGATTCATAGTATATATGTAGATACCTATATACTATATCATTCAATAAATATACACGTAAATAAGTAATGAAGACAGACAGATGGTATTTCACACACGTCGGGAAATGTGCCAATTCCTGCACAGTTCCATCTTTATTTCCTTGACAGGAGCTATATGACAAAAACCCACGGTTTTCACGTGTGATAGATATTTTTTTATTTGTTGGCGATCATTTCCTAATGTCGTTGTTTACTCTTTATACATAATTTACAATAATAGTCGTTCTCAAGAAATAATATATCTTGTCTTTTCTAAAAAAATACTCAGTAATAGTGTAATAAAAATGTCGTAAAGCCCTAACATATTTATGATAGGATTATGTCGATTTGATTTTTTTGCTTAGAATATTGCTTAAACTCTAGCAGATACAATAAGACTGAGAGCACAGCAACGCAGTTGTGACTCCGCTGCTTCGTCTCCAATGGAAAAAAAACTAAAACTTCTTCATAAAGCATGCTCTACATAATATACCGCCTGTATGATAACGCTCCTTGGCTGTTGTAAACACGACATAAAAAAAAATTTAAGCCGTTTTTTTTTTCAAAACAGCCAGTCATCTTGGAAAATGGCCGCCCATGTGTTACACCACGCCAACACATTCCCAATGATTCCATAAAATCCCTGTCAAAAGCAGTGACCCCTCAAGGAGCCGCGAACCCGCACTAATTAATGGAAAAGGATTAATTCCCTCCCAAATAAAATAAATATGAGGAAGGGTCGAGGAAAATTTAAAGGAGTTTTTTTGGGGGAAACCTGCTCGGGTTTTTACATGTGGCCGTCACGTGGGGATGTAACTTTATTTAAATTCTATCGATGGACGACGCGATAAAAGACCTTAGGAGTTCGGTTTTTGTTTCGCAAACGATTTGCTTTTTGATGATATCAGATATTTTTCTTTGAAAACTTTAAATATGATTGTTTATTTCGATCAATTTGGTAATACGAAAAATAAACGAGTTTAGACAGTTTTTTCACTCGTAGAGAACGTAATATTTCATAGCGAGATAACAAGTATTTGTTCAAATCGTTTCTAAGGAATGTTCATTTATACCCTGGCCAACTAACTTCCTACGCTCCTATTTTTTTTCATTGGCCACCTTTTTCTACTGACAGGTTGGTTGGCTAGAATAGGTAAAAATATGACAGAATTAGATGTATAAACCGTTAAATATGACGTTCATATTTCTAAATCGTCACCTACGCCCTTCGCACATCTGTATCCGAACCTTCCCTACACCCTCGTCTGACCATTGTCTCGCCCTCTGAAAAATATAATCAGCTTATATCTAAACATAATCAATACGTTTGTACTTATTGCCTCTTTGTCTACTTATATCGATACAATATTACTATTAAAAGCGTTAAAACACTGTTTAGTAAGAAAAAGGTTAAGATAATAGTTTACTTTGAAAATAGAATACTTTCCGAATTTGGCGTAGTCTATAAACAAAAGGTCGGTTAGCATTTAAATTTTCGTGCGTTCGAAAGTTGTTTTAATTTAATTTAAAATAATTCGTTCTTTTTCATAGTCTCCAAATTCAAATTTACACGTTAAAAATAATGTTTGCTCTCCAGTCAATAGAACTCAAGGTGCGCTCTTAATCTCTCAATGTCAGTTTTAATTTGCTGCCGGCATCGAATTACCTTCCAAGAGTTTTATTTACGAAGCCTGTTTCGTAGGCGAAGGAAACGCGTTTCGACAGCAAAAAAAAAGTTAATCTCACAAATAATTTGAAAAATCGAACGCGATAGTCTTGACGGATGAACTATGTCAGCGAGATGGCGCGATTCGAAATTGGAACGCGCGGTTCTAAATTTGAAACGTTATGAGGATACCACACAAAAGTCTCGTGGAGCGTAAATTCGTCAAACCACAGGTAGATCGCAAACAAAACCCGCACAGAATCCAAACAGAATCCAATCGAAAACTAAATAATTCAATTCAGTATAATTCGGAACGAACTCAAACTCGGATTGACAAATTCAAATAGGACGGCGAATTGTGAAAGTTGGTTATTGGCGATAGACAGGTATCAGGGGTACCTAATCATTATTAGATATTGAATTTTCCTAACTTTGGACTCATCCGGTTTCTAATTTACTAATGAATCCAAGTGCTGTTGCCATTAGCTCCCCCCTCTGGGGTGGGAAGGGGTAAGGGTAAGAACTCGCGCGAATTTTCGTCTTTTATACATGTAGAGCGATAATCCGATTGGTGATTCGGGCGTTCTACATTTGAATATTCGTGTGTTTTCGTTAATTCTCGCGTGCGGTTTGACTCTAGTGACGTTCCATTTTCGAAATTGGTTTCGAACGAATCCTTTTAAATAACGGTTTTCGATGTGGCCTAGTTATTTGCATGTTAAGTGACGCGTTCGGGAAGTTCGAAATTCGAATTAGTTTGTGAAGTGACTATACGACTATAAAGTCGTGTAAAGGGGGCAGGAAAAGGTAGGGAAAGTTGAACGGGCCCGTCCCATATGTCGTAGTGCATTAATAAGCTAATATTGAGTTAGGAGCTGGGAGCCAATAAAAGCATTAGCACCTGCAGTGCTCAACAGAGGTTACAGGTTATTAATAATAGATTAATGTGCCTTTATGCCTCTGTGAGGGTGCGTTCGGATACTTTGTGAAGTCAATTTTTTGATAAACTCAGTTAAAGACTGATATGTAGATAGATACTGTGTGATATAATTGATTAAGTATTGAAAATTTCAACTTAAATATATATAATTATAGTGCAATCTGCCCAACAATTTCCGACTTGTTATCACTTGTTGTCTGACCATAAAAAAAATTGGCCGCCTTTTTTTACTGACAGGGACTGCAGGGTATATAATGTTGTATATAGTAGAATTGTCGACGGCACCTACTCAATTAGAATAATTTACATACTTACACATTTCAGATTGAAAAGTGTAATCTTCTATGATCATTTTATTAAATTAAAAGGGTGTTCAACCAAGTATGATTAAGCTAGCACTTAGTTCGATTGTGATAATTGTATGGGTGACATCGAGGGGGATAAAAAGCCTTGTATGCGTAGTTTATTTTCATTTAGTAACTTAGAACTAATTAGCTAATCATTTCAGCATCTAGTTTAGAATGTATACTATCTGTCTCGTTGCTCTACAAATCATTTCATATTTATGAAAAGTCCCAATAACTAATATAGCCCCAAAGCAATTTCAGTTCTATTTGAAGTTTCATATGGTTCTATTCACAGCTATGTGCATTTATTAGTTATTTTGTTTACGTTATGCACCAATCCACAGTCAAAGTTTAGATACCAGCGATCGAACTTGTGCTCGTTATGAACTTTCAAAATTCGTATTCGAATTTGGAATCACGACGCTTTGTTCGACTCGATCAAATGTTTGTCGAGGCGAATTTAACGGTTATGTAAGGTTTGCTTTTGTGAGTTGTTACTGATTTGCTTAGATGTTTTAAAGTCGCTATTTATTATAATTGCGATGCCGATACATTGGGAATTAACATCATCAAATTATACTAATAAGTAATAAAAATGCCCAATGAACAATGTTTCCTATCTGCGTACCTATATAAAAACATGGGCCAGCTTTCACGCAATTTGACCTACTCCTAGTTAACTTAATAAAGGCTTATATTGTGTATACTAGACTAGGTGGTACTTCATAACATAAAAAAAGTTGAATGAATATTTTGTGAATAAATCTGCATAGAAGGTGTCTCAGAGTGCCCTTACCAAATGAATTGAGCATTCCTTACAACATAAATTACTTTACACCTTACTCTAGATCCACCTGACACAAACTAACTGTAACTTAAACAATGGTTGAGAAAAGATAGCCATCTGAATGTGCCGGTTAAATATTGTCTAAACGAAGCTTAACTCGTAATCATAGGTTCATTTAAGTAAAAGAAAATGCTAATTTTTTATTTAAATCAAACGGTCTCACCACCGTTTTATACGACTGCTATAAGTCTAAAATCGCCTTCCATGTACACTGATAAAGTATGATTATTTTCACACCTTTATTTCGGATTCCCATGCTCATAAAGTGATAAGGTAATATAGAAATATACAGTTCACAATTGACTGCGACGCTAAATATTAGTCATGTAACAGTTGTATAAATATTTGGCTTCATTACAGTTCTTTCCATCATATTAGATAAATATTAGTATAGTTTATTATTAACGCAGATTATACACGATATACGAGAAACAATATCTTAACAGCATGTTCCTGAAGTAGTAGGACGTATAAAATGTTACATGAAAAAAAATATGTAACAATAAAACATATTTTAACCAGGTCTCATATAGCATTTTCCTCTTCTTATGACCTTAAGAATTCGCTGTTAAAACTATTCAGTTTACTCCCATAATTATAATTATTAAAAGATTGATTATAAAAGTTCTTAAGACGATAAACGCTACTTAAACATAATAATAAGCCATTCAATATACATTTTACTAAACATGGCAGTGTATATTACCTGTCCGTCAATGCAAGTTAAAGTGTATATTGAGGCTCCATTCGGATCTAAATGTCAAGACAACACCTTTTCAAATGTCTTATCACTGTCATATTTTCTCAACTACAAATATACTTCTTTGTTTGTGTGAAAATTAAACTTTTTTCACGACAAAAAAAAAATTGACAACTTTACCAATTTCCGATGGAATGGCACAGCAAAATAAAAAAAATCGTTATTTTACAACGTCGTGCTTAACATAGACAAAATCAACTGCCTAAGACTCTGATTGTCATTCGAATTGTGATTCGAACCCGCCTCCTCTGGATTATCGGTCCACCGTGCTTCCAATAACGCCAGATGACCTTCCGTGAATCACAGCGAATTCATTAGTTACATATATTAGAAAGACTTCAGAATAAGTAATTATATTAAGCCACAAATTAGAATTATATTTTAAAGTGTGCCATGAATAATTTTGCCGTAATAGATAACCCTGTATAAGTGTCGTAAAAGTCATATAAGCATAGCTACGTGAGGTAAAAGCATCGGTAGTTGCCAATATTCGTCTAAGTGCCGAGTAATCTCATTGCTCAGCTCGCTACAACTACATTAATAAATGTGTGAAGACTCTAAAGCTATTACAAAGTAGCTTCTGTTAACAAAACTTTAACTTTTGACCTAGTTCTGATGAAAATTCTGCTAAGTGTAATTAATAAATAGCTGGAAACAGGCTTTCCGGGTATTGTACGTGTTTTTAAATTAGAATTGATAAGTGTTTCTTTTAATTATGCATTGCATTTTTTGTTTCTCTTACTCAGACTGTAATATTCCTGATTTTTTTAAACAGCATCGACACAGGATCGAGCTACTTGTGACAACCTTAGTTTATCCGGCAGTTCGGAACCCTAGCGTTCTTTTTGTAATTGCAATCTTATAATTAGAACAACACTGACATATGACTCCTATCCGATAGCCATCCAGGCAGATGCGTCAAATGATGCGCACCGGGACTGATTGAACGTATGACTCCGTTCATTCGCGAGTGAGTGAATGGACGTTTCATTCATTTGCTGACAGCAGCTGTCATTCCGACCGCCAACCGTGTGTCAGTGCCTCGATGACTGAGGTAAACCAGTATAAGTTCCTTATAAGATTACTTCTAGTATATAGGAATGTTAAGGCCAAATTATATTGGACAACCCAAGAATAGACTTCGGCCGCGATAGTTGAACGAATGGGAATGGGATTGTCCAGACAGTTTGGAACGGTGCCATCTTTGTTGTTCGAATTTCGAATGTTGAGAAGTGATCGAATTTCGATGAGTGGTTATTTAGTTTCGTATTCGTTGCGTTTGTTTTTCCACTTGGACCTTTTCGACTGAAATGTTGTTTTTGTGTTATTATTTTAATCTTGTTAAATTTAGATATTCTAATTCTCAATATTTACTAATTCTACGTTTACAAAGTGATTCTTTATCAGCTTTTCAAAACTTCAATGAAAAAAGCGATCGCGTTTCCACTTACCAAATGCCTCTATTACCCATTTAAGAGCAATCCGAGACGTAATTACGTACTTAGCGAAATTCGAATTTCGAAAATCAGAAGAGCAGGGGCGATACCTGCCGAAATAATTAAAAGGCGAACTGTAAACCGAACTTCATTCCGATGCCTATTTGTAGCTCATCGAGTTTTGCCGAAGTTCACCCGAAGTTTTACGGAGTTTTACGAAGTTCCCAACTTGTCCCCCGCTTCGGAAATATTTGCCCCGACTTTTAGTTCGTCCCGTTAATTTATAATTACTCTTAATTGGTTATTATCTATACTTGTGTTTGGAGTCTCGAGAAGGCTGCATATTTATCAGTTTACTTGAATCTTGAGTCAATATTTTCGAGGTTCCACGTGATTTAGTTGGATTCTGATTCTTTAAGATGTAGATTATTATTGACATGATAAGAGTTGAAACGTGACACATTAAAAGAGTAAACTTTGAAACAATACCGGTTTTTATATCATATCATATCGCACAATTTGATAAAGTGTTTCATTTTAATTTGTTTACATAGGTACGATTTAGTATAATTATTTCTTATGGACTGAACAGTTTTCAGATCTAATTATATTGTAATTTTAGTGTTGATATAACACGAAACAAACCGAATAATCCTTTGTACTCTAAAAACGACTAATAAGCTTCACTACGGAACTTCAAAGACAACACCTAGCTTTATACGACGTTTGTGAATCACAACAGGCATACACTTAATACCTGTTTCAAATAAGCTAAGAGATCATGTCATCGGTTCTCACCTCATTTAGCCAACAGTAATTGGTATCGAATGCGAAAACACCAGTTTTATACGAACTCTCAATTCAAGCACTATTCATACAAGACTCGGTCAACACGTTCTAGTTAGTGCTTAAAATAAGCGCTTATACGACCAATTTGTAAAGAACTAGTCGTATAAGAGTCGTATATAGGATAAGGTATGATATTACGCTGGTAGTTGCTAATAGAAGACTGGATCTGATTGGGATTAGTCTTATTGGTTTGCTATTGTGGTTTGATTGAGTATTATTGCTTCAGCCATTCAAGAATGTTACGGTCATTCTATTAGTGTAGTATTACAATGTAGTTCTATGATTTATCGTTAGATGAATTTACGTGAAACATCCCTATGTATCAGAGTTAGCTTTAACCGTACCCATGAATTCAACAGTACAGTATGTAAATTCTGAAGACTTCTAAAGCCCAGTCGGTAGTGTTATAAAAGCTGGATGTCTCGGATTCGAATCCCGATGAGGTCATCTTTCTTGTATGTTTTATGACAAATATTTCATACTTAGTCCTGGTCCTGGTTGCTTAATTCTAAATTGTTTATTGGTCACAATCATGGCGTGCAAAAAGAAGACTTTGTGTTAGTGTTATTAAAAAATATATATTACAAAATAAAAAAGTTTAAATATTTATCACACGGGTTACTCACGTAATTTAAGTCGATAATTGCTCGAAATGTTAGAATTATCTATCGAATCTCGTTATTTGAAAAACAGTTTTCTTTATCTAATGATAACTTTTTTATTTAGAATTAGAACTAACGTGAGACTCAAATATATTTAAATATTTATCACACGGGTTACTCACGTAATTTAAGTCGATAATTGCTCTAATAATTAATTATTAGATAATTCTAACATTTCGAGCAATTATCGACTTAAATTACGTGAGTAACCCGTGTGATAAATATTTAAATATATTTGAGTCTCACGTTAGTTCTAATTCTAAATAAAAAAGTTATCATTAGATGAAGAAAACTGTTTTTCAAATAACGAGCACGACCGATCCATATAAATTACCTACGCTCAAATGTCATTTGTCAGTCGATCGCCGAAAAGTTATCGTATAAAGTTTCGCGATCGAAGTATTTATCGGAACTCCTTAATCCATTTGAACTCAAGTCGAGCCTTTTAATCGCATCCCCTGTTTGCGCTTTTGATGTCATTATATTGATCTAGTTAATGTTTCAATTGTTTTTGAAGTATCAAGAAAGTTGAACGATTGGATTAATCTCAAATCGATTTATGTTCAAAATTTCAATTCTATCATTTTATAGAATTTACTACGGATGCTATACTAGAATTTGCTACGATACTAGTTGACTACGGATTACCCACTTTTGTACTTTTTGCGTCTGTCTCCATGACACCTCACTATTAATGTCTCAAATTACATCTTAATATATTAACAATTAAACAAAAGTATCTTAGTATGGACAGTAGAAAAGTGGCCATTAAATGTTCATAATTGCCTATATAAGCTCGATTATTAGACACCATTCATTTAAGCTCTGTACCACGAGCTGTTAACCTATCGGTTAGGTTTTACTCGATACGTAAAGCAATCTATCGTGCTCTCTCTAATTTATAGCCTTTACTTTCTAACCCATGGTACGGCTACAGGTCATTTTGAACACCTCGCTTAGAATTAAGCTTATTCCATATAATAGTCTTATAAAAGTGAGTTTGTAAATATGTGTATCCTTGATCGGAGCTACACATATGTACCTATGTGCAAACTTTGAACAATTTATTCGGAAAAAGGTGCAAAGTTGAAGTCGATTTTACCTTTTTAAAAAGGTTAGACTAGATTAAGTACTGCTCAATTAACAACGTTCCTTCGTATAATTAAGAGTGTTGACAATACTTTTACAAAAGGCCACGTCCCGACTAAACCAATTTGGGATCGAAGGGTAAAGTTTTTACCCTTTTTAATCACGTGACCAAACGCCCTAATTCGCTGTCTTTGTTAATTACGTCTTAGGGCCGGAGAGGGGACATACTCGTATATGTCTACATACGTCATAGTATATGTATGTAGGTACACATACGTCCTATAAATGTCGTATAAGCGTATGTGAGAGTGGATGTCAAAAAATTACGCCTTTGGGAACATCTGGCGTTTTTAAGGTAATATGAGGAGTAAAATAAGACTAATTTCTTATTAATGTTTTGTAGATATGACAATTTCAACCAAAAAATGATGCGATTAATCTAGCGGTTTAAAGATAATACTTAAGAATCGAATAAGTCAAGTAGATAATTCATATTTAAGTTTTATATGAATTTACTGATCTGTTGATACAATGATACCGGAACGGATAAAAAAATATTATCCATATATATGTCAGTCCGTTTTTTTATAATTATAAATAATTGTCAACTTTGCTCCATCTTCAACATTGGTTCTGTGTTCCACAAGATATTCGTATAAAGATGTTACCTACTTTCTAGCTTTTATTTATCCGACATTCAAAAAAACGATAAGCTAAAAATTGGGAAATTCACTTCAATCACCGATATCCCTTTGACTTAAGTTCACTTAAGTAGCCTTCAAAAACTGAAAAAACCTTCAAAGGGCAGTTTTTACCTCCGATACCTTATACTAAAGCTTTTACAGCAAACGCGATCAAAGCTAATTAATATCACATTCTAATATCTCCTTTGGCCTTTGTAAGCATTTTTACAATTTCTAAAACGACACATCACTTTTAAAACACATACTCATATAAGCCCTTTTATACGACAAGCAGAAGTCTAAGCAACTCGAATCAAAAAGGACTTATATGCCTTAGGCGCTTATACGCACTTAGTACGTTGCGTAAATTGTGCTATAAGTCCGTACGTAAAAACCCCTTTAACTTATGATGAATTAGCGATCTACGTTTTATGTCTCCCGTTATCTCCCTTCCCCCCGTACCCTTTAACCCCCTTGGGGGGTTGCGTCAATATAAGGGAATTAATATGAGCGAAAAAAGTTTCGAGTTCTGAATTAAATAGAATTGTTTTTGTGTTTTAATTAGGTATTAATGTTTGGATTAGACTTAAATGGATGTCAATGTGTGTGTGTGTGATTTTAATGGATGTACGTCAGCATTTAGGCGATTGTTCGCATATTATAATAAGGTTAACAATTGATAAGTAGCTGACTTTTGTACAGATTTTTTTACCTACTTCCTGAAAGATAAATTGGTATGCATTTCCACTCAAATATTAGATGTCACATAACAAAACAAAGAAAAAGTGGTATTCCCAATTAAAAAACGTGTATTTTATTATATTGCATAATTTGCATAAATGAATTTGCTATACTCACTAAATTATAAGTGCGTTTCAAATTTGGTGCCTACTAAATCAAAAACTTTCCAATGTAACCACCGAAAAACATAAGCCTCTAAATTTCCTTCCATAGTAATATAGCTAATTCATCTACCAAAAAAGCCTGATACACAAAACGCCTTTAAAATTAATATTAATACCGCCTTAGCATAAAAACCGAAAACAATACCCTCAATAGGCACCCTTAAAACCCGTCACGCAAAATGCCTCCGTCATGTATCGGCTAAACCTTCCCCAAAAACTTGGGCCCTGATAAGGGATGTTTTGATACCCCCCATCATTCACTTATCCGTATACTTGTGGGGGGGGGTCTATAGAAAAACATTGATGTAAAAAGCGGGGGTTTGACCGCTGAGTAGGGTACGATAACGACTTTATGTGTTGATCAATTTTAATGTCCTCGTACTAAAAAGCCATTTAAACATAAAAGGCGTATGGAGTTGCGTCCTTTTGGCTTAGCACGGTAGATAGTCACTGGCCGGTTATAATTGTGATTTTTAAGAACGCGTGCGAAAACGGTCGGGTATATTTTTGAATATCGAACTTGAATTTGTGTTGGTATTTGAGCATGGAACATGAATTTTGAATTTGGAATTGTTTATTCGCGATGTTTCGTTTTATAGAGATGTCGTCACATCGTAGATTTTATTAACGACTTCCGTAACTTATTTGGTAGGTAATTGGCAAGCTATGCCTATGGAGCTAGAGGTCCCGGGTTCAAATCCTGGTATTGCACGATGGTCACGGATGTTTCTTCTTGAGTTACGTTTGTTTCCATGTACGTATTTGTCTATATACTCGTACTATCATGTATATTCGCCTAACAATTGTAAAGAAAATAGGTACCAGCGTTGCGTAGTTTAGGGCTATGTAATACGTTTTTAATGTATTAAATACCTATATCTGATTAATATTAATACCAACAGCCTTTTAAGTTTGGCATTCTTGGTACAAGCATTTCAAAAGGGTAATTCCCATTTGTAACTGTCTCTATTAATGAATATGGGAGTACACACGTACTCGTATCGTCGAAGTTCGGAAGAATCACCCGCATCGGGTCAAAGAAGTTGTTAATTCGGGGTAATTAGGGATGTGGGGTTAAGGGGCCTTTGAATGACGGTTTTTTCGGAGTGCGGTTTTTATGTGGTTACAGTTTTTTGTTTATAGGTTTTTTTGGAATATATTTATTTATTTATTTAAACTTTATTGAACAAAAGTAAAACTTAAAGTAAAATAGGCGGAATTAATGCCATGAGGCATTCTCTATCAGTCAACCTTGTGGCAAAACAGAGAAAATTGTAGGCGGCGCAAATGTAAATGTAGTAATTTTTGGAACAAAGAAAAACCAATGGAAATTTTCTTTTTATTTTAATTATCAATAAATAAAACTATGGAAATGAATAAGGTTATTTTGATGAGATAATACGTTTACATAGTTTTATTTCAAAAATAACTATCACAGTAACGGAAAAACTATAAAACAATAAGCACATTTAAGTTAATGTCGCTGTAAGAAGTAACAGGTAATTTAATTATACAATAGCATTATTTGTTATCATTATATTTTATTTTATTATATTTATTTTTAAATTATCTTTTCTAAGACTGAACTTAGTGATTCCAATTAATACAGGTCCTTATTCTACATCTAACGGATTTCAGTTTACGGTATTCGGCCACTTAACTTTGTTTAGACAAGTCAACGTCCCTATAACATTTTCGTGCAAAAAGTGTATTTTAAGCTTTTAGTAAAAATGATTCACATCGGGTCACAGGAGCCGTTAATTCAGGATCGTAATTAGGATGTGGGGAGCGCTCGATAAGGCGGAGAAAAGTTTTACGATTTACCGGTTCAATCGATAATTTAAAAAAACTCGCGAAAAAAAAAACACGTAGTAACTTCGTAGCACTTGTAGCTTTGCTACGCTACGACGATTTAAATTTGAAACTCACCTCCTTATAATAATTCCTGATTTTCATAATATCAGCGTAAAACACTAATTTCGTTACGAATACGTCCATTAAAACTAAATGTCACTTCACTAACCAAATCCTTAATTAAAATTCAAAACAGCTGAAGCGGCGTTCGAATTTCGAACGCACTTTTTTTAATACGCGCGCGTGACGTTCACTCGTCAAAAGCGCGCGTTCAACTAACCGGCACAGATAACCAACATCTCGCCTCCTTATCTCTTCATTAACATACAGTGTACTTCTCACAGTTCCCATATCCTCTATCCTACTCATTTGCATCCCAAGAAAGCGTATGCAAATATGCATCTGAGAATAGTCGATATTTAAAATCGGCTATCAATTCGTGAAACAGGTTACGTAAATGCGATGAGCCATTGTGTTCCGAATTTAAAGGATTCGATTGAAGGGCGTTGGTTAAAAATGGGGGAAAACGCCTAAGGTATTCAATGTAAATCCAACCGTAGCTGCATACATTTACGGTGGATAATAGATACTAAAGCTTGGGCGAGCTTAGGCGTTTTTCGGTTTTTACTTTTGGTTTTCTTTAAGATAGGATTAGGGTTGCAGGCAGATGTCAACGTCGTATTGATTTGGGTTCAGAAATAGATTTTTTAAAGATCTGTTTAGAAACATGTGCATGCATTAATGTCGCAGTTTGTTATTGTTGCGTTTGTGCTGCAAAGTATGTATGATAAATTATGCTTTGATACCTATTCAAAGGATTTGAGGACTCTAAAGATTATTATTATAAATATAGAGGTATTAAAGTATTATGCGATATGAATATACAAGTATGAAAATTTAATGGTAGCTTTTGGTAGAATTTCGTAGGAAATTCCTAAAATATTCGAAAATGGAATATTTAATTACAACACAGTTCGATCAATCAACCCTTGCCGTGAGAATGCCCTCAAGAAATAAGGAAACTAATTATTATTCGCATATTAAGTACCGAACCGGTACGAAATAATGTTAATAATTATTAAAAAAACATATTTATAATGTCACCATTACCATATGCAGATTCGGGAATAAATCATAGAACAATTGAAGGGTTCGAAGTTCGAATATCGGAGTCGATCTGTGCGTAAACTGGTTTATTTTAAATGCGTTCCATTTTTTCTTTTTAATTTATTGGGCTATTTAGGGGTGCGTTCCGATGGATTGATGGTATTTTTGCATTATAATTAGATGGTCGGTGAGAACGGGGTCGAATGTCAGATTTATGTTTCACGGGTGATTGGGTCTTAATGTTCTTTCTATTGCTCCTTGGGACGATACTGGGGCAGCTGTAGTAGCTGGTAAGTCGGTATGGAAATTAGAAAGTAAACAGGACTTTGCCCATGGGATAGTCTATGTAACATCATTTTGTAATGACTCATGTAATACATGTATACAATAATGTGAATTTCTAGATGTTTCATACTATTTTATCAAGTCATTTTTTCCGCTGAAGATTTCAACTGAATTGCCTTTTAGTGTTGGAATCTTTCATTCATCAGAGTAGATTGCGTTTACGTTATTGGTGCATCTTCCCAATAATGTTACAACTTATTTTAATGGATATAAAAATGTGAATGGCTTTTTGTATGAAACATTATTTTTCTTAGACATTGTTTCGGTAGTGAAATCCGACTTACAGATCTTTACATTTCTAAATTATGTACACAATTTCACATACAAATATAATTTATTCTCGAAAACCGGACGCAGCTTAATTGATTACACATCTACAATTACCAGGTCCCTATCACCGAAAACGCGATACGTGGACCGTGGAAAATATCGCTCGAAAATAATGGACACGGTAGATAAAACTCCGAAATTCACCAAACTTTTATACGACCATTTGGTCACGTAACGAACTAAAGAAACTCCGACCTTAATGATTAAAAATAAAGTTCGTTTTGAATGTGACTGTTACTTTATGCGATATAGTTTCCAGCTAGATTTCAAATGTGATAATGAGTTGTTATAAAAATGCTTTATTCGTAATTTATTTATATTAATTAAATACGCGGCTAAGTGTACCGTGTCGGGTTCAACGGACGGTCCCGTTTTGATAGAATGCAGCTGAAGATAATTAAAATTTGGGATTATTGTTAAAACATGAGTGTTTCGGCAGCAGTAGAGCGAGACGATTATGGCCATTTCAGATGTAATCAGATAGAATTACAGCCATTGGCCAATCAATTTGGGTACTACATAAGTACACTATCAAAAAAACATAAAGTAGGTAAGGTATACATGAAATAGCAATATTATTGCCAATCATTTGTCAATTTATTTTACTTAACCGTTTTTCAAAAGTGTGATTTCTCGAAACCAACGATTCATTTTTTTTACTATCTACATATTTAGTCTATGTATTTAGATAGCAATACTTTCAACTCTATTTCATATTACACATTTCTACTTATTCAATTAGTTTACTAATTACAATACACGTATAAATTGTACACATTTTTAAAAAGTTATTCGGATATCATGTGAATAAACTGCCTCGAAATTAAAAAGACTTAAATCCCATCACGCTTACATCAAGTTATGATCTTTTGTAGTTGCCATATTTATATCATTGGAACTAAAATGTCGCAACGGGTTAATTACTCCCACGGATACCTATAAGATCATTTGCATTAATACTGTTTACCGCTTTATAGTAATTGTTCTTTTGATTACCGAATTATAATAAAACAAGGTGCGAGTTTTTATTAATTACTGTTTGCGGTATTTTTGACGCTTTTATAGGATTGCCCCATGGCATACAACCATTTGTATGAACATAGATTTTAAAACCAGATAAGCAAACTTACCCACATACTCATTTGTAACATATTTTATAAAACGCAATTCTCCTTAAGACTTAAAAAAGTATGAATGCGAGACTTTAGGTATTAGAAGTATAAGTTACGATTTGATACTCGGGCAAATATTATGTCTATTTTTTTCGCTTGTATCATTCTTTTTTCGCTTGAAGTATAAATAATTATCTATTAGGTCACTCGCAAGCACAATTAATAAAATTAAATTCCTCGACACGTAATACTAGGTATCACATTGGTACATGTATTTTGAGAATGGCGTAACTGATTGTACATCCACTTACAAAAGCAATATTTCGAATCCATCCATACTTTGATAATCCATCTAATTACAACATCCTGAGGTGTTAATTCGTATTAATTGTTTATTTTTGCGGCGGAAATCGCTAACTAACGCTTCCTGCGATATAATGGTCACTGATATGACTGTTATACTACGCTATCTACTCGTAGATGGGGAGTTATTTTGGCAAAATGACTTTGATGTTTTATCAACCGCGAAGGACGAGGCGAACAGATGTCGCGCGATAGGTACTCGTACATTCGATTTTTTTACAGATTTCTAATTCTTTGTGTATAATGATTTTGACATTTTAGTATCAAAATAGCAATTTTTTTATGAAATGGGACGATTTACTTGATATAATAAACGACTTAGATATAACCTGCCACCTGGCCGAATGCAAAATAGATGATAATGAAAAATATCGAAATATTATGTTACTTGACATTTATAGAAAAAGTGCTAGAAAAATAAGTTGGTGATTAAAAACTCTCTGGTTCAAGTATGAAAATAAGTTTCCTACTCGTTTTTAATCTGCTATGGAACGTTAACGTATTTGATTAAATGCAAGATATAGTTAGTTAAGGGCATATTAACAAAAGTAATGCTGATTTTCACGTAAATACAAAAGACTTTTAAATTACTTCTACCTCATTTGCAATCGAAAAGTGCCTTAATAGCCTTTAAAAGCTAAAGGCGATGCACCCTAACGTCTCAATCCAAGCACATTCAAATTGCGAACGAAACCTCATTACAGCGAAATATAACCTCTATATAGCCATTATACAGCCAGATATATAACCTCTATGGAGCCCATAAATAACCTAACGGCGCACATATTTCAAAACAAGAAAAAAAATAACACATAAAATTTCTTGCGCGGGGTCTCTAATATTAGTGCGCGTTTCCGTTAACGGTTAAGAGTGAGAGATCTTGGCAAAATGACGGATACGATATTTTTGAGCGACACGTTAGGTACACCAAGAAAATAAATGTCTGAAGAATTATTAAATGACATTGTATGAAACATTAGTGAGTTTCTTATACCAAAAATGTTTTAATGCATTTTAAATTATCAATAATTTAAACCTTAATTTTTAATACGATACACTATGTAGGTATATCCTAGTAAGGTCCATTCATACAAGAGAAATATCTTAAATTTGTCATTGCTAATTTTTACCTACTCGGTAGGCAATAAAGTTGATTTTAGTTTGTTAGTAATTTTTTACGAAACAATACAAATGCAACTCTGTTCTAATTCAATATAATGTATTTTTGTTCGATGTGATTAAGTACCTACTAGGTATAGGACCATGAGTCTTACGAGAATATGTATTTAATTTTTAAATAATTGGATAGGTTTGGTATTGATAATTAGCTTTATCACATTTTCTTTAAATGTTTCACGTTTTTATCTTGTAAAACATACCTTAATCGTCATCCGTATTTCTTCTAAATTCTTTTTTCGTATTCAAATCGTGTATAAGTTCGCACCGGATGGAAACGGAAACGCGCCGAAATGGGTCGCATAGATTTTTGCATTACTTTACTATGCAAATGCGTATCGTAAGAGCGATTCGAATTATTTTTTACGACGCCTCCGAGTATTGAGACTTCAGAATAACCCCCCGGATATATTGACTTCGTAAATTTTGAATGAAGTTCCAAATTTGAAAATTCGAAATTGGAATGTCTTGCGGGTTGATGGATTTTACCTTTTTATTTATGTGATCTTTAGACAAAGGGGTTTCAGATGCATGTTTTAAATGCGATCTTGTATACATAGTATAAAGTGTGTTTTACTGCAACTTGGAGAAATATGATATTGCTAAGAATGTTTGGTTTTTAAATTTAGTTTTCCTAATTGTAATCATCAAACATACGCGTACTGTCTTCTATACTTTTAAAAAACAATTTTAACTTCCATAAAAATACTTTGCTAATCTATGATGCGATCAAATCACTAAAACGTTTGGCCTAAGTGCTTGTCATTAAATAAATAGGTATTTACTACAAAAAAAGATAAATAATCCACTAAATTATTCCCCTAATGTATTTAATCCCCAAAAACATTTAGAAAATGTACGGAAAAATCTGATTAGCCCAGATGATATATCGCCAGAATCCCGCCTTAATTTGAATATTAGACGCGTTATTGAAAAGGAAACTTTCAGAACGCGCCTTAATGGTTATTGCCTCCCTGTCTTTAAAAAAAATCCTCAGGTGTCCGTGGAACGATATTTAAAATTAAATTCCAAATTTGAATTTCATAACGATGTCGTAAATTGTGATGGAAATTATTGGTTTGTAATAAAACATTTAAACAATTGCAATCGTTTTTTACCGATGTATTTCAGGCATTTCAGCTGATTTTTTATTTGTATGTTTAGTATTCGAAATTTCCGAGAATCGTAAGCTATTTTTTTTTTTCGAACGTGTATTACCCCTAGATGGTCCCGTTGGCACCATGTCGAGGTCTGATGATGGGATCTTGGAGAAATCAGTTAAATTCATTTCGTTATTTAATATTGAAGTTTAAAAGCCGTCGCACAATTTAAAAGCATGAATGTAAATTCAGTACCTATCTATACATATTTTTTTATCGAATGCTCATTAAATTCGTTTGCAGTGTTCTTAATTCGAACATCGAATATCGGAACGGAAGCGGAAACGGCGCTGATTCTAATTTCAAACGAAATATCGCAACGTTTCTATTGATAAAATTCGTGTCGACATTGTATTGACAGGAAATTAGCGATAGTGTATCATAGGACACTGTAATCATACAGAAAGCGGTGTAGGAGATAATGACATGTTTAGCTTTGACTGGCGGTTACTGGCCTAGTGAACTGTTAGCGTTTTCGTCATCATGACAATGAGAAAATTTAGTTCGAAATTACCTTTTTTGACATGATTTACTTCTTTCAAGAGAATTCTAACTGTGTATCTATAGTCACCAGTAAAAAAAACAGACTTCAACCGATTTCTCCAAGATTCTGTCATCAGACCCCCGATTAGGTACCAGCGGGACTATCTCCAGGTTATACCCGTACGATAATTAAAAAAAAAATATCGGTGTACTATTCTCTGAGATACCTACATACAAAAAAAACAACAATCGAATTGAGAACTTTTTAATTTCTTCTTTATTTTTAAGTCTAAAAAATGTATGTTAATAGTGCAGATAATTGATATTAATCATATGATGCTCAAGGTGCATTTAGACCAAACGAGCATTGGCTCATTCTATCCCGAATTACTACGAAATTCGTTCGTTGCACAAAACGTGATTTCGTAGAGTGGGGGATAGAATGAGCGAATGCTCCTTTGGTCTGAATGCACCTTTACGTTATTACGCAAATACCAATGGATCTTCAATTTTTAATATCAAAACTATGTAAGTCAACGTCAAAGAGAAAGTAATAACCAAATAAAAAAATCGTCTTCGTCAATAACACTGATTCAAAGCTCTTTACGAGTCAAAATGAAAATGCTTTCCCGTCCACATATGAACGTTCTCATTTTCTAATATCGCCACGATCGCAAAAAACCTAACAAACACGAAAGCAATCGCAATTTGATCTTCTTTTATTAGCACCCCAATGTCCCCAATACGAGCGACATTATATAATCATGCTTTATGAGTTTCAGAATACGCCCCCATTGGCTACACGTTAAAAAGTTAAATTGTGCGTACTTATTGGCTGTGTTACCGGTTTTTTATTATTATTACGTTATTATCGGTTTTTTTGTGGAAAGGTGTTTCTGGTTTAAAGTGTCGCGTGATTTTTATAGCGTTTCGCGTTTATTGGGAAACTTTTAAGGCTACATTTATTTCGCTTTTATTAATTAAGTACTACGTGTGTTTGTATGCAGTTACATGATGAGTTCAAACGATTTCGGCCATGGCGACCACTTCGATTACAGTACAGTACGATCGATACAGTTACATAGATAATGATGTTCATGAGAGTGAAATTATATAAAATATATTAAAGCAAGATTATATTGAGGTCAATTTATTAATTTGTGTATTATTTTTGTTGTGAAACATAATCCAATTTATTAATCCCGTCAAAATGTATATTTACGTAAGAACAAATATTAATTAATGTTCATCTAACATTTCATAATTATCGCATAATTTATGTAATTCTTCAACTCACAATAAATATCACCCATATTCAGTCAGAATACATCCTCAAGACGCATTCAAATTAAGAACGCACAAAAAGTACAACTAGTGCTGCGACATCGTTCGAACGCATTCATAATCGATCGATTATACCAAGACACAGGGAGGTCCGACGGAAGGATTACACGACATATTACCATACGTAATTTGTGAGCACATCTGCCGTGGGCGAGTATTGTTCAAATATTTATTGTGAGTTTATGAGTAATACGGAAGTTAGAGATCGTGTTTATAGATATTATTGTCGTTTAGATGAGGGGGACCTCCATTCTTGTTGATAAAGATGCTCATCTTGAATTCGACTTGGAATCAAGACGAAAACATCTAAGAAATTGGAACTTTTGCGATGTTCGCTTGTTTTGAGTGCATGATTTTTTCTTTTAATTCAGAGCGGGTCTACGGATGTCGTATGCCAGCGACAAATCAATATGTTCGATTCGAAAATCAAAAATTCAAATCGTCCTGAGACAAAGCGTCGGCTAATGAGCCAATAACTCGTGACACAATGGAACGTGGGCGTTCCGAATTCGAAATTATCTCGAAAGAATATTAATGCAACACTTATTCAAATACGGACCATATTCGTGTCGGTTAATTTGAATGGTGACAGTTTGAAAATCGAATGCGTCGATTTTTAACGGACTTAAGCAGGGTTTAGATTTCATCTTTAGTGCAGAGTGAGAAATGTTGACTCTTACATCGTTATACAGCAGCAGCATACAAAATTACATTGTTATGTACATATTTTCTTTCTAACTTTGCAAATAACATACAGTTACCTTTGAATATACTACTATTTTTTTTTATCCTACCAATAGTTGATCAAATGATGGTAAAAGAAAAAAATCGAAAAAACATTTATTTGTGACACTACATAATAATTATACACATTAAAACACAAAATAAACACGAATATAAAAAATAGTGCTTCAAAATGGTCTGCAATTCAGCATATTGCTGGGCTGTAAACACAGTCCAGCGCTGGTCTTCCATTGAAGCCATTATGAGTATATTTAGGTACCTACTTCTGTGACTACGTTTTTCTACGAACAGTTAGTAAACTTTTTCATTAAGAAAAAAGTCAATCATTAGTTGATACGAATGCATCGTAGGTATTCAAATTGAATTTTTAATTAACCTAATATTAATTCAGTTCTATATTGTCCTTGCTTCCTGCTGTCAGAACTAATGAATGACATGTGTTTGAATTATTGTGTTCTTGTATGTATGTATGTCTGAGGGGTTCGGATTAGATATCAATTGGAATGGCCAAGATTAAAAAAAAAGGAAAGTTTGTCTGTTTTTTATTCTGCGTTTTGTTAATTAAATAGGAATCTTACTACATAATGTGTCACAACTAGATGAAACCAATACATGATGAAACAAAAAATAGGTCAAAATGACTAGGTAGTAGTTTTTTTTACTGATTTACAACGTCACTTCGACAAAGTTGCCCAGTGGCTTAGAGTTCCAATTGGTACTGGTACATTGTACAACTCTGTGGTAAGTTTGTAACCCTTTAAACAGTGTACTTACTTAAACTACTTATGCCTACTAATATTTGTCAGCCTCCGTAGCCTAGTTGGTTTGGTAGTGACCCTGCCTACGAAGCTGGAAGTTCCGGGTTCGCATCCCGGCGACGACATTATTTGAGTATTTATTTATCACAAATATTTTTTCCTTGGTCATGGCTATCTATGTATTTAAGTATCTACATTATATATCTATCTCTTATATATATCGTTGCCTGGTACCTACATCACAAGCCTTAATTGAGCTTACCGTGGGACTAGGTCGATTTGTGTAAGATGTCGCTTATTTATTATTTATTATCTGTTTTTATTCTAGTAAAGTTAATTCAAGAACTCGCAATTGTTACAAATTGCGATCCTCCGATGATTATTATATAAGCAACGAGAACTTAAGAATTTATCTAATCAGAGTTTCGACTATTTAAGATTTATCAGAACTGAATGTAATCTTATACTACAATCCATTACAAAGTAAATCGACGTGTTACATCACTTCCGTTAACTAATAAGAATATTCGAATCTCGCTCGAGTTTTGAGTTCGGAATCGAAACGTCCGCCATGATTGATCCGAGCGATACATCACTAAACTCGGTTTTCTATGAAAAATGATAATCGACTTAAAAACTCGTTAGGTGAGACAAAGGAACCGCTTCGGTCACGGTTTTTGTCGATTCGGTCGATATTTCGGGTAATTTGGAAAAAAGTCGAATTTGTTGTGATTTGCTTTGGATAGGGGTTAGATTAGATGAATTAGGTCATTAGGGTAAGTGTATAATTATAATTAGGATACTTTCTTTAGCTGATCCTTCCTACAGATGACCATATACCTTATATAAAACATACTTTGATCTATGTCTTGAATATATTAATTACATTGAGTTGAGTGAGAATTGATGAGTTTAAATTTTTTTGAATGCTTACCAAATTAAGTATAAGTACGTTGAGTCTTAAGTCAATTATACCTGTTATAGATATTGGCATTGACAGAAGTCATGATTGACTTCATTGATTAAATTAGGTCCTTGTCGTCCTTACAGGGAAGAGTGACAGAGAGAAAACTATAAGTGTAAGCGATTGGCAACACCGAAGTTCGTAAATTCGAGGGGATTTGTCTCTGTCACTCCAACGAAGGAGTCATTAGAGTAAAAGAGGCAAATCCAAAATCCCCGAAATTTTCGGATTTCGTACTTCGCGGTAGCCGCTGATTATCTAATAAATTTAAAAACAGTGTACCGCCATCACAGAATTGCCAGATGTGTCAGATACCTGGCTCGAACGCGCGACCTCACAACTGTCAAACGTGACACTTGTTCCGATTCCCCTTCGGAAAGGTCCAAAACCAAAATAAACTGTTAAAAGCCGCCCGTCATTCCATATTCAAACGAGTGAATGAAGTATTGTTTTAACGTATAATGAACGTTCCTTTTTCAAAAATCGTTAATCGCTCTTTCACTTCATTCGTCCCGCTTTATTTTTAATTCGATTGTAGTTCCAACTGGAATTGAATGCAATTCGATTTTTGAATCCTATATTGTTTATTCTGACGGTAATTCAATACGAATTAACGGATTTCGAAAACGTGTCGGACGTCAAGTCTTTGTGCATATTTTAAAATTAGAATGCTTTGTTTTTTCGCATTGTTGGCTATATAGTGATGTGACATGATGATGAATGAGGCGAGTTATTATAATAAATAAAATAAAATAGGAATTACCTCGAAAAGACACAGCATCTTCAATTCTCGTTAACGTACCTGAAAGGAGAAGGTTGGATTAAAGCGAGATGAAAAATCGTACGTCGCAAATATCCTATCGAATCTTTTCTAGAGTCTCGAAGAAAATGGCAATGAAAAGCTTATTTTTCCACATAAGACGGGGCGTGCCCGGCCCGGGCACGCCTCGCTACGAGCAGCCTTCACTCTATAGAATAGAGACCTTTTTCCAATACCATTTATCGGTTTTCGATCGGTTCCAAACGCCTCACTATCTTGCAAGTCGCCGAACGCCTTCTTAATACATAACCAATTCCCAAACTCAGCCTTACAAGAAGTCTATAACGTCTACATTCGCTTGCGATGCTATGCCGTAAAACATATTGATGTGATATCGGTTTTCCATTAAAGCGCTCAAGCGAACTTCGACTTTATCGAACGAGTCTAAGGTTCACGTTAACATGTGTGCGCTGTAAGGAATGTATTGACGTGTTATCGGAGATGGTTTCGTCCCGTTCTTTCCCGGGTTTTTCCCGTATTTGCGTCCCGCTCACCGCCGCAGCCCGCGGCGAGATGTAAAAGGCGATTCTTTGTTCGAAATGTCTGCGCATTTCTTATCAACTTGATAATATCTTATAAAATGTCTTTCGTGTCGTGTAACATGTGTAATAAATTGCAGATTTTCTTTGTTTTGCGAGTTTTATTGCATTGCTACGCGCTCATACGAAATTGCAATATGAAGAACAGAGATTCAATTGCAGAAATAATTGTAGTTGTTATGAAAGGTCAAAGACACGAATCGAACGGTTCAAATTCGGAATTCGAATACCAAACATGAACAAGTTAACATTTTAAATCTCGAACATCAAAATCGTTTTCTAAATAGTTCCACAGGTAGATTGATGTAAGTCTAAAAACTCATTTTATGACATCCGTGAATTATGCGATAACGTTTTTTCATTAAAGTTTGACGTTTAAAAAATTTCAACAATCCGACGTCAAGTCAAAATCCAAACCTATTCCTAAACAGGTGTAGAGATAGAGCGCCGTAAGTCTAAAAATACGATTTTCGATGTCTGTAAGTTATGATTTTTATTATGTTTTCTTATTCACTGGAATATTTGTGTTGCGTTAGCATGTTATTCCTGTGCAGTTAGAAATAACTTCTCAAAACATAAATATGATACATGTGGCGTCTCAATCGTGAGTTTTGTTTGATTTTTGTATGGAGATTTATTTATGTTATGATTATATGGATATATCTCGACGGTAATTAGTTATTCGGTATTAACAGTTTGTTTGTGAATAAAATCTGGTGCTGTCTTATATTTACATTAGAACACGTTGGCTGTAACCCCCAAAAAGGGCAGATATTACCGACTTTTAACTTTTCGTTGAACGTATAAACAACAAAGAGAACCATTTTTGTTACTTTTAAACTAGATAACTTTATCTTGATATTTTACTATTTTAAAACGATTATTACTTTGATTAAGACACCATTAAATAGTAAAAACTGGTTTTTGTGTAGCCGTTTTTATATTTCTTGTCTTGTAAAGATTTGTATGTTCGTTCTTTCGTTTGCCAGGCCAAGCCTAGGTTAAATAACATTTTAACAGACAGTTAGATGATTGCGGTATTTGTCAATGATTAAACAATTCAGGGTAAGTCTCGTCTCCCACTGCTGGGCAAAGGCCAAGCCGATTATATCACACAACACAGCTTCAATCATCTTTATTGCCAATAGTCTGTTCAGCCATAACATTAATAAGCCATATCCGTTAACCTTTCATACGGTCCACACGTGTTATCGTAAACCAGGTCAATTACAGCCTTACGGTTATGAGAATAAGGGCTATATTGGTGAATGTTATTGTCATGTTTTGGTGATTCGGTCGTATCTGGATCGATGAATGAAATCAATAGCTGCTGTGGAATTCATCTGAAGGATTATTAGAGCTTTGTATAAGCGATTGAATAAGGGCAATAATGAATGGCTATTAAATAATTACTGGCAGTAAAAAAGGCAGCAATTTCAAAAAATAAAGGTGCAAACAGTTGGCTGTTCAAAAAAATATACTGGCTTTTTACTGACAGGGATTGTTGGTTCAAGTACAATAAAATGCATTTCTTGTACCAACAATCACCTGAAATAACATAGCGAGCAATGAAATTCGCAAAACTTTTGTTGAGTTATAAGACTTGCGCACTACAATATTACAGACAAAATTGTCGCAGTTTATCTTCTCCCATTGGCAATTATATCCCACCCCCAGTATTAACCCTTCAAAGACAAAAAGGCCAAACCAATAGCCCTCAAGTGGTCAAACTAACCAACAGTTAACATAAACTGCGAACTATTGACCCTCGTTAGCGCGATAGAGCGTACACAGTAATCCCGGATTATCCCGATAAAACACCTCTTGACCGACACTTACTACAGATTAAGGAGTTGAAGGAACTGGGCTCAAACTGTCATTTTTGTCAAATCGCAAAAATATTAATGATTTATAAACATTAGATGTCATACCAAAGAAAAAATACAGAGTACAGTAAGTAAAATACTTTGTTAGGCATTTGAGATCTAATATTTATAATACACAAGTAGTGTTATCCCTAAAAAAAACAAAAATCGTTTGAAAAAAAATATGATTTACTTGACTGAAATAATTCTAGCAAAGATATTTCCATTGTATGCATAGATTTAGCTCAAATATGTTTAAAATGTCGTATTTATGTCAATTTATCTTAAATCTGCCTTCGTTTATGCTCAAAAACCATTATGAAGGAATGTTCAAGTACCTACATCATTTCTACTTCTGCTTTTAACTTGATTTTACTTTATGCACACGAAGTTCCGTAGAAGCTGTTCATTTTAACAAGAATTAAAATACACGACAAACAAAACAACACCAAGTAATACAACATCAGCCAGAACCAGTCCGAACCGCTTTCAACCAGTGATCCCTTGTCTATCAGTCTATTAGACAAGATTTAATAAAGTATTTCACAACTTAGCTTTTGTTTATTTTCCGTTGTGCTGCCTGTCTGTGAAGTTTCGCTTCCTTGTCTTTGCTTGAGTTGTTTAAAAAGTTCGTGTCCAGACGCAAAAATAACAATCTGGAAGTAAAAACTTTCTGTATCGGGTGTTTTTATTTGTTAAAAACGTAAAACTTTATTATGTGTTCTGTTTAATATTTTTTAAACGCGCATAAATTATGAAAACTTTCCAAGTTCTTCTCGGTTCTTTCATATCTTTTGGAAAAATATTTCGAATAATAATTAGCGAAATACAATAATATACCTGCTACATCATGAACTAGTGCTAAATACGAATATACATATATCAACTTCAAAAAAAAAAAACAAAAAACTAAGAAAAAAGTGCCTTGTGACTGGAGAGTAATAAAATTGTACAAAATCTATTTTACTCTATCCAAATAGGAACACAAATGGGGAAAATATATTCAAACCCTCGAGGGTCACTCCGGTCAGCTCCCTCCGATACTATGAAGTATTTATTGAGCTGCGGCTGACCCAAAGTATTTTATTGTTTAGTTACACCCTTTTGATATGCGCCCTTTGTTTCTTGGGACTGCTTTATTGGTGTTAGACTTATGATGGTGTATTATAAGTACTCATTTGTTTATATTAGTATCAAATTAGAATTGTAATTTGTTAAACTAGCGGCCGTGTAATGTTTTTTGCATTTTAAATCATTGTAATATTAGAAAATATTTATACTATAAGAATAGTTACCAAGCGAGAAAATGCACTAGTACTTACATTTTTGAACTTATAACCAAACAGTACGTAACCATATTATGAAAACTTGAACACAGTTTACTATTATAAATGAGTGAGTACCGATAAAATGACTAAATCAAAATTAATCATAATTCTATCTTTCAATTGAGCCGGACCGGACTTCGATTACCAATTAAGTCGATTAATGAAGGTTAATTTGCTGCTCGCTCTCGTAGCCGTTTACATAGCTCTTGATAACACATTATCCTTAAGTATTATTTATATAACAAACGACATGTCACATAACACTTTCATATTGAATCCCTGATCTCTTTTTAACTGGAAAACAACTCCTTGGCACATTTCATACTACATATTGAAGGTTTTTCTCCATTTCCCAAAAGGTCGTAACCGCCTACAATGTCCCATTAAAATCCATCATTTTGTCTTAGCGATTTAAGTATTTTCATAATACTTCGATATCGAATAACCCGCTAATGGGCCAAACGGCAGGTGCTGGGAATCAAACCCGCGACAGTTACGTATCGCATCTGCTTCTATTTCTGTCATACAGAAAGACTGTAAAATCACCCTAGTCCCATAGACTTGTTACTTTTTTCTTCTAAAAAACAGTATTTCTGGGATTAGCAGTAATTGCTTTCGAATTAATCATGTTTGAGTGGTTGGTTATAGTTATAGATTAGATCTAAACGTATTTATTTGAAGGAACTTTTTTTACAGTCATAAAACTGTTAATTACGTTGTCACGTTTTTTTCCACAATTCACTTTATAATTGCGTGTTAATTTCATTCTTAAGCTCGAAAAAAATAAAAAAATAAACCTTTTATATTACCAAACGTATTCATAGCATCTAAAAAAAACTAAAAAAAAAGTAAAATCATACTTACTACACTTTACCACACCAGTAACCGTTACCCGATTAGTTTAACCATAGATAAGCTAACCATCGATGGCGTTTGACAATAGGTCTGCGGTTTCGGCCGTCGCGGCCCGGGTTCGAGTCCCGGTGCGGTTTCCTAACGGTTTGATCGTTTGACTTGATGTTTGTAGGATACATTTGGGTTTGAGAATGTATCGTATTAATTTGGAATTGACGTATTTAGGTACAGTCACGGACTTTAATTGATAGACCACTTGTCACTGTGCGTATTTTAGCCGTGTAATGCAAATCGGGTTTAGTCGCTTTTACTCGTAAATCCTAATAAAGGAAGTAAAGTCATCGTATAACAGAAGAGTAAAAATTATATTTCTATCTTTATCATTGTCGTTTATGAACTGTCACTAAGGTTCGAATCTCTTAACTAAAATGTTAAATGGCGAACTTGACATTACATTCAATGCACTTAGCTTTATAATTTAGGTATAACTTTTCTTCGGAAGGTGACATTACCATGGTTACGTAATAACAAAAAAGTTTAACCAATAATAATCGATCCATATTTTTCCGGAAGCTAACGTTACTATAGTTACGTTATAACATCCGCTTTAGTCCTGAGACGTCAATCTAACTTCAGAGCCCAGATGGTCATTTGACTGCTAAGCTGCTATGTAGGAATTTTCGTTCTCTTTCCTTTTAACGGCTGTCACTGTCAGATATTTTTTCAAAGTTAGAATTTCAGTCAGAAACTATAAAGTCTCTATTAAACATTTGTATGGCTACTGAGTACTGACAGATTATAGGATTAAAATAGACTGTCAAACGTCTATCTACCAAATTTCCACAAAGGTTACATAAGTATTCAACTAACGTCAACTAGGAGCTGTGACGAATTATAAAAAAGACAGCAATAGCATGTTGTCTCTGTCAATGAAAAAAATTATCTAAAATTGCCCGATAACATGATATGGCTATTTATATAAATATCTTGACTTGAAAAAATACCTCGCCTATTAATATCAGATAAATCATGGCATCCGATTTGAAGAAAACATGATTAAATTACTAAACGGTTTTAGACAAATCTATGAAGAACTGTCGTTATCCAGTTTACTCTAGGAACAACGACATCTAGCGTCTAATAATGGCCGATGGCTAATCCTTAATTTTCGTCGACGAAGGAATTTTTATTATGTCAACTAGTTTTGACATACTTAAATTTTGACGCAACAAAGATTCGTATTTCATTGACATATCATCGGGGAACATCGGTCATGTCGCGATCGTGCCTATTAACGAAAAATACCGAACCCATAATATTACACGACCAAATTGCATCCATTGCCAAGTGGTCTATCAATTAAAGTCCGTGACTGTACGTTAGTAATATCGAAGTTTGCTTTACACTTCATACTCGTATTAACTCAGTTTGTAGTTTATTAGCTCATTGGTCCTTGTCGATACTTAATTATATACCCAGTTAAAATAGTTTTATTTTAAATCTAGTATAGCCAGTACAGTACACAGAATAATTCACAGGTCAAACTTATAGAGGGTTGTGAATTTGATGAATAAAAATCAGCCTGTAGGTATAGCCAATAACGTCAATGAAGTAGAAATATTGATTGTAACATTTGGTATACCTATTGTAATTTCATTATAATTCAAATAAAAAAAAACTGTACAATAAACATCGCATTATATTGACATAGGAAACCTCAAGAAATTCCCATAAAAACTTCCCGTACCTGACTTTCTTATAAAAGTTCTAAACAATATAAAAAAAAGAAAACATAACATCAACAACACCGCAATAAAATAACAAACGAAATAAAATTCGAATTTCGAATCAACAGCGCGGGGGTTCGAAATAGACGTATTGCCGGCGCTCAGTTTCCGAACGCATCCCAAGCAATGAATCAAAACCAATATAAATTGAGCCTTGACTCCGACTCATTTTAAGTAACAGCTGTGGCCGCTTATACTGGTTCTATCTTTGGCTTGGTTAGTAGTGACAATGGGAACGGAACCGCTGATCGGGAAAATAGGCGGAAGTCTCACTCCGGAAAAAAATAAATTCGAATTTCGAACACCATAGACAAATTTGCATTGTACTGTTGCACCGGTTTTGTTATGGAAATGAATGTTTAAGAAAACGTTTGGCATGGTTATCCGATTTTGGAGATTGGCTATTGTCGATACTTTTGACGTTTTGAAGAGGGTGGTCTTTTTGGTTTTTATTGAAATGTATCTTGATTTGCATAAACACTTTTCTTTTATTATTGCTTTCTGAATTGTTGTATTCTATTTAGTAAACTGATATTTGTAATAAAAACATTGCAAATACAGTTTTTACTACTGTAAATTAGTGTTTAATTCGTTAATTTAAGACAAAAAAGGTCTCTGTTTGACCTTCGGGTTTGCCAAAACATACGACACACATTTTTACCAAATAAAAGTATGATCAACGTCTAAGAATTCAAATGCATTCGAACCCCGAATCGGATTCCGGATTCGAAAAATCGCAGCCGTTAATTAGACAGGTGATTCGCTAATTCGAACTCGGAATCCGGCCAGTGTGGGAACGTCACGTACGATTATCGGTATTCGGGCAAAAACCGGCGGTAAATGCCTTGTGAACTACCACAGATTATAAAACAACTACTAAGTATAACTAGGGTTGGCACCGGTTAATGGGATGTGGTTTCCGTCCGTGATTGATATTATAGTATTTAAAAAATGTATTTTAAAATAAGAAGAAATACTAAGAAGATATGCGGTTGGCGAGAAAATATTATTATACTCGATTGAATGGAATACAAAAATAATTCAGTATTAAAAAACATGATTTTACTAAATTTAATGATATATGACTCGCTATATAAACAATTATTGTAAAATATTTGTTATATAGTCAATCAGCTCCAACAAACAAAAGTGAGTTTATTGGATAATATTATCTTCGGTTACCGCACCGTCGTCAGCAGACCACGAATCCTAAAGTGTTCGAAACGTCAAGATGAAGTTAAATTCAATTACTATACGCGAGTTAATCCGTTTTCCATAGTTTTATTTCATGAGTTTATTGGCTTTCCTCAATATATCAAAACCGTAAATGGAAATAAAATGACAGCCCTGTGTTAAATTGACCGCGTCGGATGTGATTGACAGTTGATTTTAAGCCTTCGGAGCAATTTCAGCTGAGTTAAAAGGTCGTATAAAACTTCCCTGCTTTATATATATACGTCGTTTTGGTTCTGATGACGCCCACGAATGACTCCTGCGCAAGGTTATCGGTTTAATAGCCAAGTTCTTGTGTTAAAGTAAAAGGTCGTATGTCCAGGAATTTATATGGAGTTAATACCATTTTATTACCAAGTTATAAATAGGTTACGGTATGAAATTGAGTTTAACTCTATATTAGTTGATGTTATTGATTTAAGATTGCATTTTATAAAATACTAGCGACCCGCCCCGGCTTCGCACGGGTACTATACCTACATAAAAACCTTCCTCTTGAATTATTCTACCTATTTAAAAAAAATCTCATCAAAATCCGTTGCGTAGGTTTAAAGATTTAAGCGTACAATACAAAGGGACATAGGGACAGAAAAAGTGACTTTATTTTGTACTATGTAGTGAAACTGCTATGTTGGTTTAGTCGAATATTTTTAAAACACCTACAAATATTTAATGTTTCCTAACTATTCTTTCAAGCACATGATTACGTCATAAATTGCCACCAAAGAAACCGTCTGGAATATTCCTCACAAAATCTTGTTTGCTAACCTGTTCCTTTTAATGTTTATAATCAGTAGCGTATTTATCCTGTAATGTGTTGTGTACTTTCACTTAACACACACATACCTAATATAATGGTTCCTTTATTTATTCCTCGGAAAGCCAAGGTTTCGGAACCAGTTACAACGCCCTTAAGTTTTTTGCCGCCGACGTAGTACGCGTAGTACATTGTCGACAACAGGTTTTGGTATTGTTTTTGCACATCACTAATTGTCTTATTTAGTTAAGGGCAAGTTAAATGCATAAATAAAATGTTCTTTAGTACAGATGGCGTTTTTATTACGCGCTAGTGCGAGAAGTGATTTATTTATCACAAATATTTGTTCCTTGGTCATGGTTGTGTATGTATTTAAGTATCTATATGTATCTATCTATTATATATATCGTCGCCTGGTACCCACATCACAAGCCTTAATTGAGCTTACCGTGGGACTAGGTTGATTTGTGTAAGATGTCCCAAGATATTTATTTTATTTATTTATTTATTTTAAGTCAGGTCGAAATCTTCGGAGGGACTTATGTACTGAAAAACGTCGTACTATACACGTGCGAAACCGAAATTCGTAACTCGTGTTATAAGCACTCCCTTCGGTCGTGCTTTAATTTATCTTCGCTCGTTTCGAACTTAATTTTATTCGCACTTCTATCGTAATGTACTATTTTAGTTTTGTTAATACGGAGGCCATTTTTAGGGTTCCCTAATATCTGGCCCATAGTGTAACATAAATAAATGGTGGTGACTGGTGATAGGTGATCCGTTTAAGGGCATGTTCTGTTCAAAATTTTTATTTGTCTGTGTCACTCCATCAAACGCGTCATTTGCGTGTTGAAGGTAGTAGTAGGCCTACTAAAACCCGCGATGGACCAGTAAAAAAAATCGCTATATTTTTCAATTGTATGTAGAATTTACCTACATAGCTATCTAGATTGGCACCGTACAAACATTTCTTCTTTCAGAAATTAGAGGAACCGAAAAATTATAACTGATAATACTGATACATAAAGTTTAGCTAAAATTTGTGTCTCTACACTGAAAGCGTATCCTTTTCGAGTTATAAATCGTTCGACAATCGAGTCGATTGAATCGACTCACGCGCTCATTCGCCGATCGATCCCCACTTCCGGCGGGTCAGGGTCGCGTGCGCAGTTTATGGTGCAATTGGTGCACTTGCAAGTAATATATGAATTCTATGCGAGTTTTATTTGACTTGCAGGAATAACTGAATTGATTTTTAAAATAACAATTGAACTGCTTTAATGTTGATTGTGGGAATTATTTAATTAAACTTTTTGTGTTGTAAATAAACTCAATTAAGATCATTAATTTGTATTTCTTGTAAGAATATCGGCAGCCAAGGGTATAAATATTATAAATAAGTACCTATATAAACTTACGCTTTTTCATTATATGTTTATCAATGGCAATGTATATACCTCATAGTGTGAAAACATGCATTATGTATGCTTCTAAAGCATATTTACACACGGTATCGGCATAGTCTATCTCAAAAGATATTTCGCATTCCAACCGCTAGCGCGAATAAACCACATAAATATTTACTAATTAAGAAGCACGACTGCACAAAACGAGCCAATTTATTAAAAAAACCGTAACACCAGTGACCAGAACATCACTATAAACAGTCGGCGCAACCGATTAATCGTAATTGTACCGATTGATCGAATCGAAAATCGAAACAGGAATTCGCGCGGCGCGATCAAAGGCGCAGTGTAATTTTAACAATTAAAAAGCTGTGCATCGCTCACATTGTCGCGTTGTCCTTGCCAGGAATTTCAAATACAGAACGCTCTTAACCGGTTTGATTTTCGAACGTTTATATTTTTAATGTGGCGTTTAATTTTTAATTTCTCTTTCCAGCCAGTATTTAGATTAAAGTTGTCGTTTGGTCGTAAAATTAGATCTATAAGTCGTAATATCGAAACTTTAATGTTCGAATTTTAGTGTACGTGCCAAGTGGCTTACCACATTGAATTAGAAAAGCGTATCTTCGTGGTTTTTCATGGCGGTTACGTCTTTTTGACTACAAATCTAGCATAAGTCACTCGTTTATAGCTCGTTAAATTTTAGGAGCACATCGGCGACTCTATTTTGTTAAATCGAAAAGAACTTGATATGTTTTTATTGCTCCTAATTAAACGTTATGGAAAAACCATTATAAATCCCGTAAATAAGACAAAATAATCCTCTGAATGGCGTAAGTGGCCCAAAATATATAATTTTACGGCTTTCTTTCATAATACGACAAAGATATATAATAACCTGAATGACAAAAATAGGTCATGTTATTAACTGTATCGAAATTTTCCCTGTAAATAATTTCAAACTGTCAACTATTTGTTTTTATCATACTACATTTAGTGTGATCATAGCCTATAGACGCCTGCCACCACAAAGTGCTAATGAGTTATAATTAACGTATTGTAATTTAATTTTCTGATCATTGTATTATTTTAATAGCAGTTAAAAAGATGGCGCTTATGTGTTAATAAGGCAAGCAACAAAATTAATTAAATACTAATCATTCAACTAAGACACTATAAAATAGTGAAAGTTTCAAAGAAAGAAAAGTAGGGATTTATTGAACGATAAAGGTAAAACTTAACTACCTGTCCTACAAAATGAAAAGTACTTTGTTATTAGTGACATAATTAAACCGTTTGTTTAAGAGTAAATTATCACAAACTTTAAAGAGAACCCGGCTTCTAGATTTTCAGTAGAATAATAATCTAAAAATACGTTACGTAACTTTGCTCCGAATCAGAGACGAAATGGTGTAACCGACATATCCAGATGAGTCGTTTACGTCATTCTGGTACTGCATTCACGAACATAGTAAATCTTACAAAGACGTTTTAATTTTAATTGTGAATATTTTGTTCCGTTAGCGTTTCGTTTGATATTTTGTTTAAACATTTTTACAGTTTAAACGGTTATTTTAGCATTAGCTTATTATTTATCAGACATTTTTATTTAGCTTTCAGTTTTTCTACGTAAGTCACAAAAAATCACCATTATACTGAGGGCCTATCGCAAACCACGATTAACGTGTTGCCTCCATTCACACTTGCGTATGAATTCACAAGTGCGAGAGAGAGCCAATATCTCGATCGTGGTTCGGGCTACCATCCTTACTGTGAACATTGAATTCCGCAAACGGGCATCTCTGTCTCACCTTTGTAAGAGTGACAGAGACAAATGCTGTAAATTTACGAATTTCGAAAATCGAAGTAGGCCTTCTCGTCCTTTTGCGAATGTTTGTTCGGCTAGGGATGTGCCCGTTGATCCAATTGTTCGCCTATTAGCGTATAATGCCGATCAATCTGTTTCGATTGGATAATCGATCGTTAGTCAATTGAACTCGATTTAGTTACGAGTCGACTGCGCTTCATGTAGCTCGATTCATATTCGAAGAAAAAATTTAAATTGGCATCGATTTTGCAATTGTATGCAATGAGTAATGGGGTAAAATAATAATCAATTATAGTACCTACTTTTGTATTTCAAACAGATGATGAAATATTTGTCGTGTATTTATATGCACTACTACAATTATATACATAATATGTATAATAATGAATTTCTTTAGCGATATTTAGTGGGAAAGAACAACAAACTCTACATACATTTTGGTATCCTAATCAAAAGACATACATATACCTAGGTACAAAATTACATTGATTCGATAATAAAATAAAACTAAAACGAATACTATATTATTTACCACTACCACTACCTACACCATTATTTTTACTACTAATTGTATAGATAGGTACCCTATTTTTCACTTAAAGCAAAGTCATAATAATATATTATGTATTTCCAAGAAACAAACGAACATTCGATGCCATTATCTACGGTCAGTACTTTATAAAAGACAGTAAATGAAAACTCTTTTTTCAAATTTAAAAGAAGTATTCTAATTCGAATTCAAATTTCGAACGCGTCCATTTTCCGATCGACTGACCCAGTTCCGCTAATTATCCTTCTTACGCGGTAAGAATCAATAAGGCAAATAAAAATAGCAAATCGCCGAGGGGGATGTCTCACTTAAAGACAACGTGATCTGTTTGCGAAAGAATACTTCTAAAGCAACTCTTAACAGGTGGGGTGGTGTAAGTAAACACGATTTTTTGTTCCCGATTTCTTCTGTAGCTTTGAATTTCGAACGTTCGAGTTTGTGGAAATAAAGGTGTTTTGGAAATCGAACGGCGTTTGAAATTTAGAAATTTAGAGGTTGTAGTTACGTTTGTAGTTTTTTTTTCTGTAGTGATGTGAAAATAACGGTAACGAAATCTTGGGTGTGTAATTTATTTTGAATGATATTTATCAAGACGTACGAAATAATTTTCAAGTAATTAATTTCGAAACGGGAGTCGGGGCCCAGACCGCCGACTTTAATGGCAGTATTAAAATACCTTAATTTTTCCATTTTTACGCGTAAATTCAACAAAACTGTCCGTTTTTGGAATTTTGGCATTAAGAATCCGTTTTTTTGAAGTTTCAACGTTACGGAGTGGAATTTTTGAAAGTGATAAGCGCACACTTTTGCGAAATGTCAAATTCTTTGAGGAGATTAAATGCTTTTCCGAATAAGGCGACACTATATCGGTTTTAAATACTAAAATGGAGAAATGACAGTTATCGCAGAAGCAAACCAGTATAATAGTGCAGTGGCAACACGTGTTATCGATTCTTGAAATGTCACCTGGTTTTATTGCTCCTAGTTAATGTGCGAGCTGAGTGAAAGATAAATTTAATTGAATTGATTATTTTATCGCGACCACCGGCTTCGATATCGTGTAATTGTTTTATATCTGTTGAATTATTGAAAAATTAACACACGACTTTGTACGTTTTTGTACCTACCGCGTTTAAATTGCAAACACGTAGAATATAAGGCCTGTCAAGTTAAGCCAACTTTTGTGACAAAGGAGGAAATCGCTTTATGGTAAGAGGTTACTGTAGTCTATGAAACCTAACCCCAGCTTATGTCACATGAGCAGTGGCGATGGCGACCTTAGTATAGTAAAAAAAACTGTGGTTTAGCAATTAATAGAGTCGGAAAGTTGTAGACCACATTTTTTGTCTTTATTGTATCTTTTTGGTAGGTAGTTAAGTGGCAATTACACTTAGTCGTTCGCATAATGTGGTCGCCGAATCAAAGTACGAGTTTGTTAGGCAACCGATAATATTTGTATGCGGCGAACAAGTGTAATTGCTGCTTTATTCACACAGTTGTGAATAAAGCAGCAATTACAGTTTTCAATCGATTAGGTACATAAAAATAGGTTGAGCAAGTTAGAAGAGTGATGATTGAGATAATATCAAGCATTGCTAATTTTCTTAGTGTTATGCAAGCAGCCATCATTTTATTGTCTATGCTAATTTGAATGTCAAATTAGAAGTTAATTAAGAATATTTTAACTGTCTTTATAATTCACGAACACGAGAGCGTTTTATGCTTTCTAATTTATTTGAAAATATATTTTTCTTTTTTACCTTACGCACAATATACCACATACGGAAAATTGTAACATGCACAAAGTTGCACATCACTACAAATGCTACGTTTAAAAAATCCATTTGATTTTCAAATAGCCATTTATTTTTTTTATCGATGTTCTAAGTCTCGACTTGACACTGGCCGAAATGAAAAACAAAAGATTCCAGATTCGAATTCGAATCGAGTTTTTGTCATATATCGGAAGATCAAAGTTAGACACGTTACTTTATTGCAGGGGAGCTAGGGGCGCGATATATTGACAAGTTTTGACACCCGTCGGTGGTAATAAATTTTACAATGCTCCCCGCTTCACCCGATACAGGATGCGCTAACTTGCCGAGTAAAAGCTTTTTGTAAAGGGTTGATTCAATTATTTTCGATTTCGGAATTTGGAAGTTAAATTAAGGAATGTCTTTCGAAGTTCTGATCGTATCTTTTGAAATGTGTGAGCAGTAAATATTTTATTCGTCATAATTACGGAAACGTTAAATATGCAGCGTTTACTTGAAGTTATGTAATAAAAACGTACGACTTAATTTTTATGCATAGTTATGCCAAACCGATAAATACTGAGCTTAATTTTTATAATATTCCCTTCTTTTGGTATTTAATGCCCTTTTATGTCGTAATTAAATAAAACTGTGAGACTGCTCGCAGCTATCAGTTACAATATCCTTTTTTACGCCTGTGAACACCCTGTAGCACCACACGCAGAGTCAATAAAAACCGTTGGTTTTCCTTTCACACTATTCGATTCTTTTGAAGTTGGAACACCGATGGCTAAATTGAGTGTTTCGCTTCCTCTTGTCAATTTTTATGACGTCACTGTGTTTGTAAAACGTCTAATGGTATTGTTTTGAGTGTTCGATGGTTTTATGACGCCATTTTTGAGATCCGCCAAATGTAACTGTTATCTGTTGGATTGATTACAAAATTATATACATGATTCAATATAGGAATGAAAAATGAGCTTATGTTATGAGGTATATTTAAATATAAAATGTTTACTATAATATTTATCACTAAGTACTAAGAGCTTTTGTACATTATCATTGATGATTACGTAAAGGGCACTATTTTTTTAAGTAAAACTTTTTTACTACGAATAGGGAGGTAAAAAAAATAATTCGATTGCATGATTAAGATAAAAACGGTCATTTATTTATGTACATTTAACTGGGAAAGTATCGTTATCACCAAAACAAGCAAAAAACGCCTAAGACGCAAATAAAACACGTCATGCACCGCTCGCAGCAGACGGTAAAATTATAAATGAGAAAAATGTGCAATTGATACAAATTGCCTTTGCCATCATCGAGCTGGAAACAAAAAGCGCGCGTTTGAAGGGAGGCGATGGAAACAAGCCGACAGACAACCTTAAAAAACTCCTATCTGAATCCTAAATCCAAACAACAATCATCCTTACACCCATATCATAAGGCTACAACCAAAAAAACAAAAAACTCGCGAAACGTGCTCTAAAAGCAACATCGAAATTAATAATTAATTTCTACGCCGAGTTCGTTCGATGTTTTGTTCTGAATTCGAAATTTAAAAAGTTGTCTCTGTGTTCGAACTTTTAGTTTTTTTAGCTTCGATGCCGATTGTCATTTTGATTCAGAAAAAAGAAAACAAGAGTCTCTTTAGCCATTGATGCTTTCGTGTTCAGAATTTTTGTAGGTGCGTACCTACATACCAAGGAGTGTTTTATCTAATAAATATCGGTACATTTTTTGATTGTTTTCTAATAAAATAACTAGCTTCTTACAACCTACTCTTCAGGACTTATTCTTAACAGACTGTACCCACTACATTTACTTTTTAAATGATTTATTGTGCTAGCAGAAAAACCAGTAGTTCGGGATAAACTAATCACAGCTATTCAATATTTATGATATTCAAATCAGATGTCGTTAATTCCTACATCGAAATTAGGTTATAAAAATCCAGATTAGTCGATTGAATAAATCGATAAATGAGCGATATACGATCCAAACGATCACTTATCGAATGAATCTATCGACGATTCGGTTTCACATTACGCGTGCTCTATTCAAACTTTGAAAAAAGTAAAAAGAAAACTTTTGAATTAAGAACGGAAATCAACCGTCGCTCGCATTTGTTCGAAGTGTGAAAGGATCGATTTGAATGAACGGCAAACTTATTCGTACGTGCGGCGAAGCATTGAACTTAATATTTTTGCATACGATTTACATAGATTTATTATGACAGCGCTGCCATTTTTAGGTGTTTTGTTAAAGTTGCCATGCGAATGAGATTAATAAAAGCATGAGATTTTTAAAAATAAGAATAAAAATCGATTCTTGTCGTGATTTGATATTAAGGTCTCACGGACGGCTTTAAACGAAAACAGATAAAATATAATTTTATTGTTTTTCGGGCATTTAATGAAGTTAAATTCAGCTTTTCGGTAACCCATTAAGGAATCGTAAAATGGTTGTAAAAAGGTTGATACCACTATTGATCACTGGAACTATTTTATGTAGTTTTTATTGTTATTTATTGACGAATAAAACCTTTTTATGAATGTCATCGGTTCGTGAGGATCGTGGTCAGTTTCGGTAATATATTAATGTATTTCTTACTGTTGGTCATTAAGTATTTTTATTACTTGTTAGGAAAATCGATACATTTTAAGTTTCGTTAACAAAATAAAAACTACATATTCGACAACAGAAAGGCCTTAAACAGATTTTACGAGAATTTTGAAACATAATAAGGATTTAAAATATAAGTATAAATACAATAGCACCGATACGTATCAAGTTATTCATTATTAGTTTTTTTTCTATTTCTATTTCTATATAGGTACCAAAGAAAATAATGTACATTTTTTAATTTATATACAAAAATAGTGTTACTACTTAAACACTTTATTTGCGCTACAAAAAAAAACAAATGATACGAATGATACTTCATCAGCATTCAGCATGAGGGATTTACATTAAAAAAATCGATAAAAAATATTTTTATAAAAAATGCAAATAATACGCGTGGCCGATATAACTGAGATACCATCGGCAGCTTTATAGTAAAATAAGTACTTTTAATTAAGTAACCTTCATTCAATTGAACGTTTATGATATATAAAATAATTGTAATGTCGTAAAGTAAAATTACTGGCGACTTTACCGCCCGCATAGTTGGGCTGAATGAAATTTATTTCAAGATGCGTAAATTGGATCGTACTTGCATTCTGTACATAAATCACAACATCAGCCTATCTCAGTCCACTGCTGGACATAGGCCTCTCCTATTAACATTAACAATGCGTATAGACGCATTATGAGGTAAATGCCCATAATCGCCACGCTGGGCAAGCGGGTTGGCGATCGCAGTAACGTGTGCACTAGGATGACCCTGCTGCCCTTCATCAATAAAACTAATGGTCGGTGACACTTCAAGTAACACAAAATTTACCAATAAATTCAAAATTATGAAAATAAAATAAAAATAAATGCTCATAAATAAAGATACATTTGTCACATGACATCATGGGCTCTTACAACCTTATTTCAATAGCGATAGACATTAATAGTTTATTTTAGAGTTGTAGAGAGATAATGATTGTTTTTAATGATATATGTATAGACTTAAAATGTATATTTAAAGCTAAGAAGCTCTTAAAAACAGAGAAACGTGAGTTACGTGTCAGCAATATTTTAATCGTAATCCTTACTATATTTGTACACTACGAGTATTAAGATAAAAAATCATAACAGGTGAATAAAGTAAAATTTCATAATTTTCTGAGATCAAAAAATCGTATCAGAATTTAAAAATTTATCAAACATTAATAGTCTAAACAAAGAAAATAATATAGGCAATGTTTTTACAAAGAAAATAAAGTCAAGGCCAAATATGGTATTTTTGCTGTTCTACGAACTATGTAATACGAGTTTTTTAATTATCAAATTACTTAATGTTGGTCACGCGAGAAAATCCACAGGAAAAGCAGCAATAAAAACAAGATACAGGCAATAAACCTGACTCATATACTCATATAGGAATACGCGACCGAGAAGTCCACCGCTAAATCAAACGAAATGTGCGGATGCGTATAAATAGGAAAGCGATCAGACCGAGTGACATTCGTTAGGACGAGAAAAAAATCTATAAAAACTCATAAAGTGGTCATAAACACGAAGGAGGTAATAAAAGACGGTCCGATGTCGCTCAGCTGTCGCGGTTATTTTCGAACTTCGAACGGAATCGAACCATCGAACGGGGGATTTTAAAATTGGAACTCTCGTTTTGCTTTCGGTGCGTGATATCGTTTTTAATGTGGCTTTTTGTTAACAGCCAGTCCTAGAAAAGGGTAGCGAATGAACTTTGAAAATCGAACGCAATTGATTTGCGTTTTCACTTTCGCTTTCAGTGCGATATATTTTTTTATTTATGTTTTGATACGCTTTTGCCGAGTGTTAACTGCCAGTGCTTCTATTTAAAATATAAAGGGAGCAATACTTCAAATATACTCGTACTGTGAGTCCAAATTCTAATTTTCTGTGGGCAGCAAAATTTTTCACGACTACATTTTTTGATTTTTATGCCGTTTTCTATATAGTGGCAGAGATTAGATTAGAATACATAATCGGAAAGAATAATATAATCGTAAGGTGCATTTAGACCAAACGAACGAATGTTCATTCTATCCCCCACTACGAAATCAAGGAATTTCGACGAATCACGTTCAGTGTAACGAATTTCGTAGAGTAGGGATAGAATTCGCTCGTTTGGTCTAAATCCACCTGTAGACTGTAAACAAAAATAAATAAACAAGATGTTTATCATTAATGTAGTCTAGTATATCCTAGGATTTAAAAGGCATTGTTTAGGCAATTTTCTCGGTTTCCAACACTTGTTTACTACAGTTTCCGCTTCAGTGCGTGCCAAGTGGGTGAGTGTCAATGGAACGTATTTTCGTTCTCAAATTAATTTTGTGACTTGTAGAACGGTAAAAAATTGCTAATTTTATTGGGAAACGGAATTTGAAATTGTCATTGTTTTATACTACGCTGATATTTAATTCGTTTTAGTAAGTTTTCTTTGCATGATCTACCATTATCGAACTTTTGACTATTGTATTATTTTTAGGTGTTGAGTAAATTAATATTCTCTACAGATTTCACCCTGAATGAATGTAAATGTGCATTTAGACCAAACGAGCATTCGCTCATTCTATCCCCCACTCTACGAAATCAACGAATCACGTTTTGTGTAACGAACGAATTTCGTAGAGTGATAGAATGAGCGAATGCTCATTGCACGTTTAGTCTAAATGCAACTAAAGGAAAATGTTAAATATGTATAATAATTAGCAAATAATAGCGAAGTTATTAATATTATTTACCTCAAAATCTTTAATTTTGACTTTGTTAAGAGCAACGATTCATATACTTCTTTTCATGTTTAGATCCCCGAAATTTGCGGTTTTCTAAATTCGTGGTACGGCCGCATGTTATAGAAACAAAAATTCAAGATGCTAAGGTTCTAGAAGTACTTAAGTTTCTTCGCAAAAGTAACTAGCCAATGAAAAGCGCGACAACTTTTTCTCAGTTCAAATTTTGAACGCTATCGAATCGCCGTCCGATTCGAACACATTCCAATTGTTCTATTTTCAAGTTTCGAATTAGAATGTTTTTGAAATCGCGATTTTATTTTATTACCCGCTGATAGATACACGGTGGGTGTTGATTAGAACACGACCCGATTTTACTTGCATTCTGGTCTGTTTACTTGTTTTTTCCTGTCATCCGATTTCTCAACTAGTTTTGACATAGTTTTTAAGAATGAGAACAATTTAAAGTGTTTACAATGTTAAATTTTAAAAATATAATTTAAGAGGTAGCTTAAAGTAACTTACGTCAGATTTAAGGTTTCGAGTTTATTTTCAAGCAGCACTGTGTTATCGAGTAATGAATGGTACACTGTATAGTTTATTTCCTTAAACATTGTAAGGCTCAGCAATATTATCTACATAGCAGTCTCTTAGTCTTAAGTATGTTAGTGTGATTACTGATTAACTATTGTCTGGTTCAGTGTTTGTTCATTCTATCCCCTACTCTATGAAATTCGTTCGTTACACAAAACATGATTCGTCGAAATTTTCGTAGAGTGGGGGATAGAATGAGCGAATGCTCGTTTGGTCTAAATGCACCTAAATGTTTTATTTCAGTCAAAAACAGTTTCAGTTAATTCTGGGATTTTACTTTTATTTGAATAAGTGGTACAGAAAAAAATATTTATATTTTGTGACTAGTATACACATTTCTGATCCCTTCACTCCCACATATTGTTTACAAATCGACATTCCATTTTAAAACCGTTTAATAAACCGATTTCATCAGCATTGACGTGCAACGGCAGCCGTTCGAAAATCGAAAACATTTCAAATTTAGAACGTCTTCAGAACTACACAGCCAGAATCGAAAACAGCGATTAGTTTAAGTGTCACCGTTCGAACTTTTAAAAATATGTCGCCCGTTCCTTGCATTCTGATTGCCTAAAGAGCGCAAATGATTCAAACTGCTTAAGAAAACCAGTGTAACTCGGACTATTACATTCATAGTAATTATGAATAATCAGAGAGGTTACCTTTACTGGTTGGTCGTAAAGTTCTATTCGCTCGCATTAAGTAAGCATTTGGAATTACAATAGATTTAAATTTAGAAGAATGCGCCCCATTCCGTTCGCTTTACGATGTTTGTCAGTTAATGATTTCGGTTGAGAAATTGGAAAACGGCGGCGGATTCGGCCATAGACAATTTCTTTTATCTTCGAATTCCTAGGAGACTATGGGGCAATCGCAATGTGCCATATAAATTAAAATCGTGTCAGGGTGTCATTTATAAATGTATATATGAATGTCTCAATTATTTACGTATTTGTAGCGTGAAAAAAGATAATTCGCTATATTGGCAAAACATTTTGTTTATAAGCAAAGGCAGAAAATACATAAGACACCAAAACCATCACCTTGATTTCCAATAAACTTTTATTTTACCTTTTTATTTCAGTATAATTTCAAGTCACAAAGTTATTTAATGGAACCCGTTTTTATTACTGGGAATTGACACCAATCAATAGTTGAGTGAAATCGAAAAATAAAATGAAGTTTTAACAATAAGCTCAGATAAACCGATAATCTATTTAAATATAGTAATAATTAAGGAATCATTTCAAAGTCTGAACAGTCTATAAATAAGTATACAGTTTTAAACTTTATTCCGTAGAGATAAGGTGGCAACGTGTATATTTTTTGGGGGTTGCACAAATCCTGGGTTGTCAGTGTCACATCGGAGTATTAAGTCATCAAGATGTTTAATCAAAGGGAGTATTTACTCTGGTTTAACTTGTTTAGTAATCAAAATGACAGAATTATATGTATAACTATAAATATAATTAAGCAGTTATCATGTCTCATTATCGACAGTGACATGATGACTGGAAGTCAAATCAGCGTCTTTTTTCGAACTATCAAAACGATCACCACTATGGAATTTTATATGAAATACTCAAAAGTGACGTCACGTTTCTTTTCAATTTATTAAATAGAAGTTCTGTAAAAAAAAATGACTGCAATCTACATCTTAGTAATAATTTCTTCGTGTATTATGTCGTGCATAATGTTAAATAATTTATTTTGTCTACAGTCATCATTCCTATCATGACATGTATTTAAGTTGTAGATTTAATGCTTTTTCAACCGGATCAACTTTAAGTTCAAGAGATTACGATTTTTTTTAAATCTATGATTATCGATTACTCCTTTTCTGATTTCAATTTTCATTATTGTCTGTGATGGCCTGCAGAAAAAATCTCATCAAAATCCGTTGTGTAGTTTTAAAGATTTAAGCGTACAAAGGGACATAGGGACAGAAAAAGTGACTTTATTTTATACTATGTAGGTAGTGATAGTGATTTTTACAATTTCGCTGTTTGCCTCTCTAACGTACGCATATGTTGGTTAGAAAGAGAGGCAAACAGCAAAATCGTAAATTGTAACTTTAAACGCGACCCAGGTTAACTATTGTAAACCGATACCATGAAATATCTTATGTCTCTCGTCCTTCATCGGTGACCTAATAGTGCCCTACCATGAAATGTCTAATATCTCTCGGACTTTATCGGTGACCTAATAGTGCCCTTTGCTGAAATACCATTAGTTAAATACTAGTAATTTCCAGACGTTTCCGAAACAATACATAATTACGCAATATCTACGTCACGAGTTGGATCCGTGACGTATGTTGAAAGCGCGGGGCGTATTCTAAAGCCGTTCACAAAGTTCAGTTGCATTCCTTCAATTGGCAGCGAATCGAACCATATTAACTTGGCCTGCAGGCATAGCACATGATAGGTGCGACAGTATGTCGCCGCGAGATAGATCTCCCGTCCTTCACTAGCTATTTTAACAAAAGAGGGACGGATAGATGCGCCCAACGTGTCAGCTCATGGTAGGATTTGGATTTGACAAGTATGCCGTAAATAACTTTCTATCCGTCTCACTCGTATCAATGACATCAACATCTTCATTTTAGTGGAAATATGTTATGTATTTATGTATATTTATACTATATTGTCGCTTATTATATTACCGACGGAACAAGCTTAAATTGAGCTTACTGGTGAACAAGCTCGATTTTTGTAAAAGTTGTCCCATGATAATGTTTATAATTTTTTTTCTCAAGCCTCATGATACTAACCCGAACTAATATTGAGAATTTTTCCATGTATTTCATTCAAATTTAGTTTATTTATTTAAAATATTTTCGCCAGCACTCGCTGAGCTATTACAACAACATTCAAAGAACATGCATGTTTCCGAACTGTGAGAGCGATCTACGAGTAAACATTGTACTGCAACCAGCAAACTTAAAAATGCCTTCCGCAAACTAAACATCATCTTAACCTGAAACTTATTCCGTTGAGATAATGGTGAAAAGCCTACAACCTGGCTGCAAGGTTATGTTTGTAAATGTCGGTGGCAATTCTACGAGGGAAATGTCATAGAATTTGTTTGATGTGTATCGATGGGTAGGGTTGGCGAAATCGTGACTTGGCGAAATACGTAATATTTTAAATATTAATTAATATCACTTACATTTTAATCCAAAATTTATAAGATTGCGTACACTTACCCTCTGCGTATATTTACCCCACATAATAAAATAAAATAAATAAATATCTAGGGACATGTTACACAAATCTAGTCTCACGGTAAGCTCAATTCAGGCTTGTGATGTGGGTACAGTTTAACACAAAATAAGGTGTACGCAAAAATGCTCAAAAATATGTCCCAGTGCACTCTAATTCTGCATAAAGGTGCGTTTAAACCAAAAGAGCATTCGTCGCCCGTTCTACGAAATCAACCAATCACGTTTTGTGTACCGATCGAATTTCGTAGAGTGGGAGCTTAGAACAGCGAATGCTCTTTAAGTTTGAACGCACCTTCATAAGAACGTCGTAACATATTTATAAGCGGATTCTTTCGATACTTGTTTTTGCACTTGACTGTACCAAGCGATGATATACATGTATATAATAGATATAAAGATAAATACCTACTTAATACAAAGACAGCCATGACCAAGGAACTACATGGCTCTATTAACTGTGTTTCTAAAAGTAAAACATGAAGCTTGTAAATCTGGTAAAATTGAGTGCAAATTATGAGTGTCAATTTACATTAAAACACAAAGATTTTGCAAATAGCACTGAAATGATGTACATCTTTGAACATGACATGTATGATAGGTGTACGTCTCGAATATTAATAGAGTCTGTGCGGAAAGATGGCGTCTGGCCGCAAGGCACCCCGATACATCCCACGTGTCTTCAATTTCTGAATAAAGTTTTAGAAATGCAAATAACATTTTTTGACGGCTTCATAAAATGTTCGCTATAAATAACTGCATTCTTTTTAAAAACTCGCTATTTACGATTCGGACAATACGCTTTGATAATGACTTTTTGTATCACGTTATTGCTAGTATTAAACTTTTATTTCAAATTGAATTGTAAACGCGGAATTAACGTAATTTTTACGCATGTTTACGATTTCCTGGCATCATCTTATCATTTACTTTTTTAACGCAATTTTATTTTCGAGAGAGTAAAAAATTTGATAATTTCACTGGGTGGAATTTCTGAATGTGGATTTAGACCAAACGAGCATTCGCTCATTTTATCCCCCACTCTACGAAATTGTGAAAAAATACAAAACGTGATTCGTCGAAATTCGTTGATTTCGTCGAGTGGGGGATAGAATGAGCGAATGCTCGTTCGGTCTAAATGCACCTTTACCCGAGGACACCCCGTACAAACATCAAAACCTTAACACTTCAAGAAGGACGTAACTCCATACAACGCGTATGTCATAAATAACAAGTTATTTTAAACGAACACCTACCATCAATTCAGAACTCACATTACGTAGCTTATCGTAAATCTCCGTCGCCATACGATACATCAATCGATTATTAATCGTCACATATCGATTATTAATTAGCACCTATCGATTATTAATCGGTAGCCTCTTAAGCATTCGGATTTTGAATTTGAGCGTCGATCGCGACGTTCCATTTTTAAATACGGAGTTCGGTATTTTAATTGTGATTTATTTTGGTAGTTAATTTTTAAAGTGATATTGATATTATATTCAGCTATTTATTTTGTAGTGTTTTTAGCTTTTCTTTTATATGTAAGTTGTTAGATTTTATTTTCGTTAGTGCTGTATTTCGCATGTTTGTAACACATGGATTCAAGATTCAAATACTTTAATGTTCGAAAAAACACACGTCCAAACACAAATTATACATTATAAACATACATTTAACACATTTACTAAATAAAAATTATATATACTATGTCACCTTTTTCAGTGTCATGCTATGTTGTGCTAGTTTTTTCCTTAAGTAATCTAACTATAAGATATGAATGAAGTTATATAATGTTAGTTAGTATACTTAGTATAAATGCGCACGCCATATCTTGTTATTGCATGTTCATTGTATTTTTGTGGACATCTTTTATTGGCTTTGTTTACTGTACACTCAGTTTTTGTAAATTTCTCGTGTACTGCTGGTGATGCCCCAAAAAAAAATAATAATAATAATCTGTCTAACCATCACTGTCAGTAAAAAAAAGTTTCAAATTCTAATTTTCAATGCAGAACCAACTTTTTGCGTCTACATTTTTTTAATTTGACGCCTAAGCTAAAAAACCGTTTAAAAAGCGATATTTTATGCTCTTAACCTAAAAAAATTGGTAATGAAATATTACACAATACGATTTACTTATCGTATTTATTTCACACATGATGGCATTCAGGAAAAACATTTATGTTTATATTAAAATTGCTAATGATAGCGTGCAATTTCCAGTTTTATAGATTATGTTTAAATATGTGACCTTTCAAAATGACTATAATTATTTCCTAAAGTAAAGCTATTCGATAGCAGACATCGATCTTCATTATCTCTTGTATCGATTGATCGCGTGACTAAAGGAGCATTCGGTTCTATTATTAAACATGAAATTTATAAATAGAACAGAATGACATATAATAAAACATTGTGAATGAATATTTTCTTTTTAAGGTCTGCTGCCACCGAGCCACTCGAGCTTAAGACCTATAATAATTAATTTAATATAAAAAATGTTACAGAACCCTGGGAACTAACATCTGACTGTGACTTTTCGTATCTCAGTTTTGATACAATAGCAACATATGAGGTTGCTAATATTAGACACAGTTTTTATAGTTAGTTTTGGCTGTTAGCCGGAATTAATTATTGTGGGTACAGAGGCAGGGAAGAATTATAGCTGACACGTTTTTTAATACTATAAAATATCCTGTCAGCATTGCCAATTGTATAAAACCCCTCTAGATATTACAAATTGTCAATAAATTAAATTATAATTATCTATACAGATCAACTTCCTTGAAAATACGGTCAAATTTCATTAAGCTGCCTTTTAAAATACAAAGCAGAATCTCAACCGATTTAGCTAGATTTGATCGTTATAGGACTAAGTTCTCTTCTGATTGCAGGACTCATTACAGAGAGGGCGCTTATTGCCTCATGCTGCTCAGAATGCTAACCACCCTAGATTAGATATTATGGGTTATCTGTGCGTGAGTAGATTTTTTTTATTTCGATGTGTCTATATTTTGTTACTTGCCAGGATGTTATAGGTATTATGAGTTTTATCTGTCTGTGTGTAGTTTTTTTTTTCGTTTGTGTCGTTATTTTGTAACCAGCCAGGAGGTTGAATGTGTATGACCTTCCTTTTTGTGTGTGTAGAGTAAATGAACGGAAATATATACTTTTTCCATCCTTTGGTCGTAGTAAAACGCGGCGAAATTAAAAATGTAGGCGCATATAGATGACTGTTCATGGAAATTTTGAATATGTCGCCATTTTTTACTACCATTTGGTTAGACAGACTACTACTTACATAATATTGAGTGGATATATTTTTCATAGAAATCGTGTAATTTTCAATAAAAAAAATACATCATAATAAATGACTACCGCAAAAAAATAGGGTCAATGCATCAAAAACTATAACATTAATGTAATTATAAAAGAGCTTAAAAATCGATTTAACGTATCGACTCAAAAAACCACAACTCGTAAAGGCTTTAATCGATTGTTTCGTCGATTATCGTTAAGCGTCGATTGCGTTAAGCCGTAACGACACGCTCAATTTGTTCCATTTAAGAAACGTCTTAACCGTCAAGCAGTTTTTAACGGTTTATGCTGTTTCTTTTTAAGAACACATTTGAACTTTAATGTCGAACCTTGTAGGCAACATTAGTAGCTCACGACTGTTCTGGATGGAGTAGTAATATTGATTTATTTTTTAAGGAGTTTTTTTAATACCATTGTATTGTTTGTTCAGAAAGTAAAGTCACGTGTAAACTCTACGCTTATGTGTTTTTTTAATTCATAGGCAATCGAAATTTTCGTAATGGATGTTTCACCTCTCATTCCTTAGTATAGCTCCGTCCCTACAATTCATGTAAAGTCTCACAGATGTACATTCTTCCCGGTCCCTGGCCTATACTCTGTTTGGTTAGGTATTAAAAAAAAAGGTAAACAATCTTGCAATATCTTTTTATTGAAAACTACGAGTAGAAAATAAGTTTTAGCAAATATACATAATATAACAAGGAAACACAGTGATTTACATTGTTTTGATTCATTAACCTAGATTGGATTTTTGGATGTATTTTTCAATAAAAAGTTACTGCAAGATTGTTTACCTTTTTTTAAATACCTAACCAAACAGAGTTTAGCTATAATCTATTTGGGTTTAGCATTCCTTGTTCAAAATCTAATTTAAAAATAGAACAAAACGTAAAATGCGGTCGACGATTCAAAAAATTAAAAATCGAACGCGATTAATCGCCGATCGGCTCATTCGAAATTCATTTCGCAACAACGAATATTTCTCTCAATCAAATTCTAATTTAAACATAATTGCTTTTGAACAAGGTCGTCTTTAGAACAACGAAGTTATTCTAGATAAGAGTGTGCGTAAGTTAACCGAATTTCCTTAAGTCGCGGAATGTGATCGGTTCCCACAGCCTTGGTTGAAAGCATTCCTATCACCCTTCACACAGGCTAGTTCAAAGATTAAACCAGTATAAACGTAATCCCTCTTCCAAATAGTCAATATGAGAGTCTAGGCCACGGATACTCTGGTTTGAATTTGAGGGCTTTTTAAAGAATGTGCCCCATTTTTGGCAAAAAGTCGCAAACTTTCCCAGGCCAGTGTCACAGGATAGATGCAAGGACGAATTCCTTTTTGCTTTCAGGTTAACGTTGGTAGATGGCGCTGAATGGTGTTGTAACTCGCTAAAACAATTTGTCATAAATGTCATAAAGAAGGAAAGGAACTTCTAATCCGTATTATTTTAGATTTATTAGAACAGTAAATATTAAATTAAACAAATAATTTATGTACGTCAGTGATGTAATTTTGGAGTTATGTCTGTATTTTATAATATGTTAGCTTATAATTAAAAGTTTATTTAAGACAAGGACTAAGACTTTTTAAAGCCAAAGTACTTATTTTAGAACAATCGGCGAGCAATTATCTTCGAATGCAAAAAGCTCGCCGCCTTCACCTCAATCTGGAATTTACCAGACGACGGGCAAAAACTTAGCCTGTATTTAAAAATCGATTGCAACCAAAAAATTGTCACTGACAAATGATTTGAACGCCTTGCGGTCGAAATTACGAATTCGAAGATTTGAATTTGGAACAAAAACCGCCATTAGCTTTTTTCGGCTGTCGATTTTCGGGGCTCATCGGGTTTTTTGTCGAACGATAATCGATGCTCACTAATTCGATTTGCGCCCCTCCCACTAGCCGGTAGGCGTGTATCTATCGATCGTCTAGCCGGATCGTTAAATTCGAAATTCAAAATTTCTCGCGTATCGCGAGTAGCTTCGCCGACTCGATAATTTGTTTTATTTTTAAAATGAATCGATTGTGGTCTTGGACGGGCTATTTGAATGCCGCTAATGTTTTTTTAATGATATTTTTCACAATCGGGCGATCATCGACGGTTGTTACGCTGGGATTGCTGGGAATCGACTCAATCTAGCGTGTTGATTATATATCGATTATTCTATGTAGTGATTCTGCAATCATATCATGAATCATTTCTAGCTCCAAGATGATTCGGTTCGTTGTTTAATGCATCCAGTGACCGTACCATGAGTTGGAATGTAAAGTAGGTATATTTACGTTAGATTTTACTCGATACGTAATGCATTCTATCGGGCTCGACATATTGGAGCGAGCGCGATGGCCCGCTTTACGTATCGAGTAAAACCTAACGTTACCGATACTTGCAAAGTCATGGTACGGCTACTGGTAGGTAAATAAGTCATTTGGGGTGAAAGCAAAAACAACAATCGGATTTATGATGAGTAATAATTAAGGAATTTCAAAATTATCTTAGTTTTAAGTAGATTGTGAATAAATATGTTATCTTAGTTTTAAAGTACATTGCTGTGCCTCTACGGGGTGCATATTATAATATGTATGTATTGTTATTGTTGTAATATGTGTGCATGGGCAATAAACAATTTGATTTGATTTGATTTATACGTTTTTTGCTATTAGTAAATAAGTACACAAGCTTCGAGTTTCTTTCTGTTCAAAGTTGGTGGAAATTAGTTTACTATAATGGTGACATAATTTTCAATAGTGACTTTTATCGAAAATCAAGTTAAGATGGTGATGTTTAATAACAAACCGTAATTATCTACAGTAGTTTCTGAAACAGTAGTTAATTTTTAGTTCAAATTTATAAAGATAATCTTTCTCAATCTCAATAATCCTGCCAAACCAGAATTGCATTTCCATTAATGGAATTTAAATATCGATTCATCGAAAGAGGGTTCGTAATTTCGAAATTCGAATGCTTTAACGGCTATAAAATCGTATTTAAAACCACCTGTCGATTGCATCGATTATACGAAATAAATTTGCGATTTCAATCCAGTGCTTTTATAGACTCTAATTGTTAGTTTTATAAGAGCACTAATAATGAAATTTAAAAAGAGCGTATGTGACATGAGTTTTAATATGAGATTATAACAGTTTAGTTCTTACGATACGATTGTTAAATAGGGTCTTAAAATACGAGATGGGTGGCTGGTCCATTTATGGGTATTGGTTTTGATACAAACCAATATAAGTTTTATGGCTAAGGATACGTCTGACTACGAAGAAAACTAATATCTTAAGGGCAAGGCACACCGGACGCGTGTGCAGAACGTGCGCGCTGTTTCATCGAAAATGTCATAGTAAATGGCACACCATTTTTTTATGTGACGAAGATAGACAACTAAGCTCTCAGCCCACCTAATGGAAAGCGTGAACTGAGGCCAGGCATAGTGACCAAAAAATCGCGTATGCGCTGCCTACCCTAAGGACTTAGATGGATTGCCTCTATGCCAGTAATCACAACGGCTATCTTACCCCCAAACCGAAACGCAGCAAACACTGTTAGTTAGCGGCAGGGTAACGGGTAAGACGGTGGTAGCTATCCGGGCGGACCCTGCACGAGGTCCAACCACCAGCAAAACCGCTACACGCTCCTGTCGCTTGCACGTCAGAACGTGCACGTCACGCAAGCGGTATGCTATCTAATAAGACATTTACTACATACGTTACAACGCACACCCCACGTACACTTATACGCACCTGTGTGGCTTGGCCTTCAGGATTGCTATATCTACAGAATGCTTAGCCAAGTTGTCAATCGCTAACGCTTAGTAGCGTATCGTAGTTTTCCCTCTCTGTCACTCTTTCATATTAGTGCGACAAAGACAGCTAGCTTTTCGTTTACGATTCACGATTAAGCGTTAGCGATTGGCTACTCGTCTTAAGCACCCAGGTATCGCCGCAAATTGAAATTAGGGTATTAAATTGAGTCTTAAATAATATCAACTTATATGAAGCTGAGCTATTACGATCTTTAAAGCCTTGGGATAAAGCCGGAGAGACTGAATGCGGTAAAAACAACAACCAGTAATTTAAGAGTACTAAAAGTATTGGCACTGTTATTAATCTTTCATCAATTTCATCGTTTCAATTTATTTTACTTTGCCAATCTAGTTTTATTCATGTTACATATTTATTTTATTGGAACTAAGGACACTGTATATTTCTATCCGGTAATGAAATTGGATTTCATTTATAGTCTTGCAACCCGCCTCTGCTGTGTCAGTAAAAACGCGAAATTTAAATTTCTGAATTTATCAACTTTAATTCAAATTCTACTGACATTTTCCTTTAGCTGACTATAGCAATGAGTAAGTATATTAAAAATAAACTAATAAAATGCAGTCGTCTACACGATTTTAATAATTATTAGTATTTTACTTTGTAACTGCCCATACATTTCGTATTGATAGCAAATTCGTGGCACGGCATATGTAAATTCAATAAATTCAAAAACAGAACGTTTTTAATCAACATTCGAACCGAATAATCTTCAGTTCCTCCTATATTCTCTTCTTTCGCATACCAAAATAGTAATAACGTCGTTGTAATAAAGGTTCAATTTAGCGAATACGGAATCTTTATAGACGAGTTTCGGGAAATTGCTTCTCTATTTTCTTAGTGGCCAGTACAATACTATCTTCAGCCATTCAAACGTAATATCTGCGCGCGCATCTTGGCTGAATGAATATTTATTCCGCTTTTAATCCCTATTGTTCATATTTTACTCGGGCAATATCGGAATCGTTTTGAATTTGGAATTTGACGTTGGCGGTTTGAATTTCGAATGCGTTCGTGTTTTGTTTTGGTTTACGAACTCGGGAAATGCTAGTGGTGTACTTATTCCAAAATAGCCATGTATTTTTTATATCGATGTCAACTTTTTAGTAACTGACACTTATTTTTTACCTGTACATTATATTCAGAGAGTATAATAGATACAATAGGTGACGCTATATTAATGGTTCTTGATCTATGGCTCAGTGATTGCTGTCACGGTGTCAGCCATGTTAATTACAGTTGACAGACGTAATGGAGTTGAATCCAATCTTGTATCGATTAGCATTGAGGATTAAGTCGATAATTTACATATTAATACTCACACTTATTCACATGTTGTTTACCTATAACACTTTATTTAATTTACAATACTTTTTTTTTGTTTTATTTTGCGGATGGAAAGAACCTGGCCAAATTGTTGCAAAAAAATCAGACACGACTTTATTTTTGGTTCTGTATTATTTTCGTGATGTACCTACGCAAATAGTTTATATCGATAGTTAGGAGTAATTAAAAAATATCGTGTGACTACAAGGAAGACTTCTACAATTGCAGTTTTTAATGGTCCCATTCAAATCGATGTTTAAATACGAACATCCTTTGCATTTTGTAATTTCCTGCTGCATCTACAGATACTGCATTAAACAGATACAGATCTGAATTGAATAATGTCGTAACGCAGCGATTAGTGATCTGATATTAACATACGGAACAATAGTCGAGTAGAGTCGCATGGAGAACAAACAGACATAGAGACAGACACACCTACACACTCCTGTAGCTGCCATGATATGACATAATGCTAATTATATGGTTGACGTTTTATTAGGCTATCTCAATGTTGGGCAATGGACTGATTTAAATAACATTTTTTTTTTTTGTCATAATGTTTTTTTTAAGTGTGCTTATGAAATATGAGCGCCTATAATTAGATGACATACATATTAATGTCAATATTTTAAAACTAAGCATTATATATTTTGATTTTGATCTAAAATATAATAAAGGATATTGAGAGTACAAGGAATATAATGAAAAAAAACAAAACTATTTTATAAAAAAATCGATAACATCAAATCCACCCCAACTCTACGCAAATTCGAAAATTAAACTGAAAGGCAATGGCGATTCCACTACGAACAGATACGGATGTTAATATGTGACGTTGATCAGATATTAGCATACGAAACAATAGTTAGTTAAACAATAGATATAATTGAGGTGGTATCGGTCGGAATCGTTCGGTAATTTCCAGGGGTCCCTTGGGTTAATTGCGGTGGTGCTGTAAATTGATTTCGTATCGTGCCGATAGTGTTGTAAGCGTTTGAGAGGGTTTTGGATTACGGTTTTGCACTAGAGTTGGCGCATTATCGATGATGTACATTGTACATGACAAAATCATGACTGATTATTTATTAAGTAGGTACAAATGCTAACTAGAGTCTGGCTAACGAAAGCTGAGAATGAGTTTTTTACGGAACTTTTCATATGGCATCACAAGCTGAATTGTCAAACGTCATGTTCTGTCTTTCGTTCGACTTGACACCCATTGCTCGCTTTCCACAATTGCAACGTTTTAAGGTGTTTATGATGAAAAATACTATGAAAAGTAATGATCGTAAGCTGCTGCGTACTATAATAAGTAAATATAAAGAAAAACAAGAGGAGAAAATCATCGCTTAAAAGGAAAAACATGAGTGTTTACACACGATATCGGTGTTCCTAGGTTAGTACGAAGTACCATTTTGATACTTACCTTTATTCAATAAATTTTCTTGTGTTCATTATCTAATATACTATCGACTATAATAGATTTAAGTTTGTATTTATGTTAGGTTGATTTAAAATGGTCATTTGTTTTTTTTACCAGAAAGTCTGGGAGAGGTTGAAGGAGTTAACGCTGTCAAAAATACGGTAGAAAAGTTATGCTAGTTGGAGAAGAAAGAAAAAAGTTCGCGAGTATAACTGCCTCAGATTGGAAATCAATGACTGACCATGTCATTCATGTGGAAGATAAGTACAGCGAAAGAGACAATGTCATAAAAACTGCATTAGATGAGTTTATTATGTGATTTATGTGTTATGGCACAAATAGTATGAATCATTAATATGAATCATTGTATGAGTTTTTTAAGTCTGACTTTAATTATTCTGAATAAAAAATATAAATATTTCGTTTCCTATTTATTAAAAATACACACACCGGCAGAATTATATTTTTTTAGTACAGATGGTGCATTTTTTAGGCTCTAGTGTGAGAAGTGGGTCATTTTAAGTCAGGTTCAAAACTTCGGAGGGCCATCTGTACTAAAAAACGTCTTACGAGACACGTGCAATAACGAAATTCGTAACTTGTGTCGATTTAAAACACTCCCTTTCGGTCGTGTTTTAAAAAATTGCCACTCGTTTAGAATTTCACGTTTTTCGCACTTGTGTCGTAATGGACAATTTTATAGGTAGTTTTAATCATGATTACACCCATTCTGCGATGATACAATTTACAAATCGTTACTAATATTACCTATACCTATGTATAGACATATAATAGTGTTATATCCAAGTGTGAAAATCACTCTGTTTTTCGGCCATATTATGGTATAAAGACTATAATGATATGAAGAGCTGAAAAACATATCAAATTTTAAGCCAATCTGTTTAGTTATTTTCAAGTTATATCATAGGTTCGACACATTACCAAGCTAGTTTTAACTTTTTACATATATATGTAGTTTTAACTTTTTACATATATATGTATGTAAAAAGTTAAAACTAACCACAAAATAGGTACATAATATGTATGTAAAAAGTTAAAACTAACTTGGTGCTGTCGAATCTATGAAATAACTAAACAGATTTGCTTAAAATTTGATATGGGATCCATTTAATAACATGGGTCATCATTTAGAGTAGTAGGTACCTACAATACCTACATCATATTGCATTGTGTCATGCAGACAAAGTTGCATGGAACAGCTACGTTATGTACATATACAGGATGGTCCAAACCTTGACGTCAACAATTTTTTTTTAGATTCCTCACGTCATGAGCTATCAGAATATACCCCATGTATATTAGCCGATTTTTTGTAGTTTTCGAGTTATGAATTTTTGAATTTTTTTTTGGCAAATTCTGGAATGAAGAAATTTATTAATAAAAAAATAACTATTGGGTTTTTTAATTAGTTTCTTTTTGTAAAAGTATAACTACAAATAAAGCATTTACTGACAAAATAATTAGCGTCCTCCCATTGATACAAGTAGGATAAAAAACGCCAAATTCAAAATTTTTCGTTAAAAACGCATCAAAATAGCATTAATGTACGTAAATAAAATAAATAAATCATATCCCAAGGATTTTTCATATTCTAAAGACTGCCTTAGACCTTAAATCTTCGTAAAAGCAAAAAAAAGTGATACTTAATGATGAGGATTTTTCGGAGTATTCGGTCAAATAAACTTAAAAAAAAGCTTCTAAATTTTTTATTTAAAAATAAAGTAAAATTTCGTCTGTTTTGTTGTGCTTATCAATAAACAAAGACAGAAAATACCACGAAAACTCAATTTGTGTACTTATTCAAGTAATTTTTTACTACTTTAAAATTTTAAGCTTTTTTAAGTTTATTTGACCGACTGCTCCGAAAAATCCTCATCATTAAGTACCACTTTTTTTTTGCTTTTACGAAGGTTTAAGGTCTAAGGCAGTCTTTAGAATACGAAAAATCCTTGGGATATGTTTTATTTATTTTATTTACGTACATTAATGCTATTTTGATGTGTTTTTAACGAAAAATTTTGAATTTGGCATTTTTTATCCTACTTGTATCAATGTGAGGACGCTAATTTTTTGGTCAGTAAATGCTTTATTTGTAGTAATACTTTTACAAAAAGAAACTAATGAAAAAACCCAATAGTTATTTTTTTATTAATAAATTTCTTCATTCCAGAATTTGTCAAAAAAAAATTCAAAAATTCATAACTTGAAAACTACAAAAAATCGGCTAATATACATGGGGTATATTCTGATAGCTCATGACGTGAGGAATCTAAAAAAAAATTTTTGACGTCAAGGTTTGGACCACCCTGTATATAATATATTAATTTGGATTGTAATAAATACAGGTAATTTAACAAAATAATTTTAAGTTTTAAATATAATAATATTACAAGTATCAAGACTGATTTTCGGGGTGCAACCCAGTGATACCATACTCTATATTTTATTAATTTGCCGCCATTTCTCATTCTCAGCTTTCGTTAGCCAGACTCTATTATAATGTTTAAGTTCGATTCAGTGTAGTTACGAAGTTTGTGAACTAAAGTTCACCACCCCAACTCTTCCCGTGGGTGTCGTAAGAGTCGACTAAGGGATGTCACTGACCATTAATTAATTGAAGAATGCTTATAGACAAAAGCGGCATTATAGTGGACCACTGGACACACTACTGCGATCGTCAAACTGCTTGTCCAGCGTGGCAATTATGGGCATTACCTCCTTATGCAAATACATATATGCATAGTTAAAAGGAGCTGGGGAGGAGGGCTACGTGCAGACCTATAGGCTGTGTGAATATAGGCATTTTAAGAAAGAATTTTGATACTGTGTTGTCTTAGTCTGGTCACACTTAATTGACAGACATCAAATGGACAAAAAAAACTGATCAGTGAATTTTGGGTTAGATAAATCAATAAAAGACCTACTTTTTTGTAGTAAGACATTCAAAAAACAAAAAATTTTTTTTTGCAGTATTCACCAAAATATTTCTTGCTTCTTTTAGCCTCCGGAATATGCTGTTAAGATGTTTCCCTTTCCTCGCGGGCACCTTAAAATAACCTTTCCTTCATTCATATAAGCGTACGTCAGTCTCCAGTTTAATACAGTTTTAATCAATCCGTTACCTGTTGCCAAAACTGCGCCAGTAGATATATCCTTTCCTTCTTGAAGAGCCAGTCCATCGAGTGCATAGCTTGCACCTCAGCCTCCGGCGCCGGCAGGCTCGCCCCGGTCGGGTGCATTGGGCTCACAACCCGGACGGCATTACGAACCAACGGGATTTTTTTACAGCCGATTTCTGACCAAATTGGAAGTTTGTCGTGCGAAGTTTGCCCGATTCCGTTTTTTTTAAGATTTTTTTTATCTGTTTTTGACCATAACTCAATGATAAACGCATTTAGGGAACGATTTTGTGACTGTGTTGTCTTAAAGTGCGTTCAAACTAAAAGATCATTCGCTGTTCTAACCTCTCACTCTACGAAATTCGATCGGTACACAAAACGTGATTGGTTGATTTCGTAGAACGGGCGCTAGAACAGCGAATTCTCTTTTGGTTTAAACGAACCTTTAGTATTGTCACGCTTAATTGATAGACATCAAATCGACAAAAAATCTTAAATTATCTAGCATGAAAAAAACTAAAAATGTATTTTTGCGATTTGTTTTGTAAACAAATTACTTTTTTTATGTAGTAACACAACCAAAAACCCAAAAAAATTTTTTTTTCAGATTTTTTGACTAACACTCCTACATTTCTTGCTTCTTTGAGCCTTTAGAATATGTATTGTATAAGAAACTAGTTTTTCAACCAATGTGTTACCTGTTGCCAAAACTGCGCCAGTAGATATATCCTTTCCTTCTTGAAGAGCCAGTCCATCGAGTGCATAGCTTGCACCTCAGCCTCCGGCGCCGGCAGGCTCGCCCCGGTCGGGTGCATTGGGCTCACAACCCGGACGGCATTACGAACCAACGGGATTTTTTACAGCGGATTTCTGACCAAATTGGAAGTTTGTTGTGCGAAGTTTGCCGGATTCCGTCTTTTTAAAGATTTTTTTATCTGTTTTTGACCATAACGCAATGATAAACGCATTTAGGGAACGATTTTGTGACTGTGTTGTCTTAAGGTGCGTTCAAACTAAAAGAGCATTCGCTGTTCTAACTTCCCACCCTACGAAATTCGATCGGTACACAAAACGTGATAGGTTGATTTCGTAGAACGGGCGCTAGAACAGCGAATGCTCTTTTGGTTTAAACGCACCTTTAGTATTGTCACGCTTAATTGATAGACATCAAATCGACAAAAAAATCTTAAATTATCTAACATGAAAAAAACTAAAAATGCATTTTTGCGATTAGTTTTGTAAACAAAATGCTTTTTTTTTGAAGTAACACAATCAAAAACCCCAAAAAAAAATTTTTTTTTGATTTTTTGACTAACACTCTTACATTTCTTGCTTCTTTGAGCCTCAGGAATGTATTGTATAAGAAGCTAATTCAACCAATCCGTTACCTGTTGCCAAAACTGCGCCAGTAGATATATCCTTTCCTTCTTGAAGAGCCAGTCCATCGAGTGCATAGCTTGCACCTCAGCCTCCGGCGCCGGCAGGCTCGCCCCGGTCGGGTGCATTGGGCTCACAACCCGGACGGCATTACGGACAAACGGGATTTTTTTACAGCCGATTTCTGACCAAATTGGAAGTTTGTCGTGCGAAGTTTGCCCGATTCCGTTTTTTTTAAGATTTTTTTATCTGTTTTTGACCATAACGCAATTATAAACGCATTTTAGGAAACGATTTTGTGACTGTGTTGTTTTAGTGTTGTCACACTGACAGACATCAAATCGACAAAAAATCTTTAATTATCTAGCATGTAAAAATAAGCTTAAAAGTGCATTTTTGTGAGTTATATAAATAAAATAGTAACTTTTATGTAACCAGTGAAGCATTCCAAATACCAAAAAAATTTTTTTTTTACATATTTGGCTAAAACTCACATGACATCTGGCTTCTTTTAGCCTTACGAATATGCTGTTTAAGTTATTTTTTCCCTTTCCTCATGGGCACCTTAAATAACCTTTCTTTCATTCATATAAGCGTACGTCAGTCTCTGGTTCAAAAAACTCATATAACATTTCTTGGTTCTTTTAATTAGCTTCACGAATATGCTGTTTAAGTATTTTTTCCCTTTCCTCGTGGGCACCAATAACCTTTCCTTCATTCATATAAGCGTACGTCAGTCTCCAGTTTAATACAGTTTTAATAAATCCGTTACCTGTTGCCAAAACTGCGCCAGTAGATATATCCTTTCCTTCTTGAAGAGCCAGTCCATCGAGTGCATAGCTTGCACCTCAGCCTCCGGCGCCGGCAGGCTCGCCTCGGTCGGGTGCATTGGGCTCACAACCCGGACGGCATTACGAACGAACGGGATTTTTACAGCGGATTTCTGACCATATTTGAAGTTAAAATAATGTTTGATTTAATTTGATTTGATTTGATAAAAATGTCGTATGAATTTTGCCGGATTCCGTCTTTTTTAAGAGATTTTTTTATCTGTTTTTGACCGTAACGCAATTATAAACGCATTTTAGGAAACGATTTTGTGACTGTGTTGTCTTAGTCTTATCATACTTAATTTACAGACATCAAATTTGTATTAAAAAAAAATTATTGTATTTTAAGCGCACTGAATAAATCATTTTTCTTTCTATCTTAAATTATCAAAAAATCTTTAATTATAGAGATAATTAAAAAAAATATTTAAAAAAAAATTAATGTAAAAAAAATTTAAAATGTATTTTTGCGATTCGTTTTGTAAACAAAATGCTTTTTTTATGAAGTAACACAATCAAAAACCCAAAAAAAAAATCTTTTTTCAGATTTTTAGACTAACACTCTTACATTTCTTGCTTCTTTGAGCCTCAGTATTGTATAAGAAGCTAATTTTCCAACCAATGTGTTACCTGTTGCCAAAACTGCGCCAGTAGATATATCCTTTCCTTCTTGAAGAGCCAGTCCATCGAGTGCATAGCTTGCACCTCAGCCTCCGGCGCCGGCAGGCTCGCCCCGGTCGGGTGCATTGGGCTCACAACCCGGACGGCATTACGGACAAACGGGATTTTTTACAGCGGATTTCTGACCAAATTGGAAGTTTGTCGTGCGAAGTTTGCCGGATTCCGTCTTTTTTAAGATTTTTTTATCTGTTTTTGACCATAACGCAATTATAAACGCATTTTAGGAAACGATTTTGTGACTGTGTTGTCTTAGTGTTGTCACATTGACAGACATCAAATCGACAAAAAATCTTTAATTATCTAGCATGTAAAAATAAGCTTAAAAGTGCATTTTTGTGATAGTTATATAAATAAAATAGTAACTTTTATGTAACCAGTGAAGCATTCCAAATACCAAAAAAAATTTTTTTTTACAGATTTGGCTAAAACTCACATGACATCTGGCTTCTTTTAGCCTTACGAATATGCTGTTTAAGTTATTTTTTCCCTTTCCTCATGGGCACCTTAAATAACCTTTCCTTCATTCATATAAGCGTACGTCAGTCTCTGGTTCAAAAAACTCATATAACATTTCTTGGTTCTTTTAATTAGCTTCACGAATATGCTGTTTAAGTATTTTTTCCCTTTCCTCGTGGGCACCAATAACCTTTCCTTCATTCATATAAACGTACGTCAGTCTCCAGTTTAATACAGTTTTAATCAATCCGTTACCTGTTGCCAAAACTGCGCCAGTAGATATATCCTTTCCTTCTTGAAGAGCCAGTCCATCGAGTGCATAGCTTGCACCTCAGCCTCCGGCGCCGGCAGGCTCGCCCCGGTCGGGTGCATTGGGCTCACAACCCGGACGGCATTACGGACTGGCGGGCGATTGGGTCGCTATTGTGCCCTGAAAAAAAAACAAAAGATTTGATTGTGTTCCTCTATCCTCTAGCCGCCGCTAGCCGCCTGACCCCGACATTCTACATGGCGACCCTGCCAGGATATTGAGTAAAACGACGTGTCGGCTTTAGGTTTATTTAATGACTGCCTTACATCGAGTCGCTTAGGTACTAAAACTATATCTATGCTTAACCTACTACATAGCGCTAGCTACATACCACTACAATTACTGTCTGAGCGGCAGGAGGCTATAGCAAATTCAACGCAATGGAGAGTTAACGAGTTTGCGGATTGTGGTAGACACACGTCTTTCAGTGGCTTAAGGTTGTAGTACCTTCGAAACGTTAAGTACAGATGTCGCTAGTGATTAGCTTCACAATATCATTGCTATCGCTGTGATTCACGGAAGGTCGTCTGGTGTAATTGGAAGCACTTTGGACCGGCAATCCAGAGGAAGCGGGTTCGAATCCCGTCACAACCAGAGTCTTTCGCAGTTGATTTTTTCTATGATAAGCACATCTGTTACGACATTGTGGGATTTGATGTGGACTGTGAAAAAAACGTCGTATGCCGCATCCGATAAATTCCCAATCAAAGAAGAAATTAGCCATTTGGAATTATCCCCATGCTGATGGCAAAGTTACTCAGTCAAAGTCAAACTATTCTTTATTCAAGTAAGCTTTATTAATAAGAATTTTTGAATTGTCTGACACAATACCAAGAAAAAAATCATTGTCCTGAGAAGAACCAGTAAGAACTGACGAACTGAACAGAAGAACGGTTCTATTTTCGTTCATTTTCGTTCTTCGGTATATAAATTCTAAGTTAATAGAGTGATTTAAAAATAGGATATTATAAATTACATAAAATATTAAGAAGTATATAAAGAGTATAAAACATTTAAAAATATTGGGCTATTTAGAGGTTTTTGTGAAATAACGGTTCCGGTCTCTGGTCAAAACTACTGAACTTGGTCTTTGAGTCCTACCAAATCAATTAAGACCAAGTAACAAGTATTTATAGTTGGCCGTATGTTCGACTATGTCTAATTTGTTTCCAATTACCCAGGGTTAAGACGAGGAGTTGGAAGCATAGGTTAATTATGATGCAAGAACGGTGTTCACAACCCGAACGCCATGCCGAACAGCCGTCGCGTGTCTTTTGTTCGGCATTGTGGCTGCAAAGAAAGGAGTCGCACTAATTTGGATATTGATTGATTCGCGTGTCAAGTCAAAAAGAAAAACTAATTTGGGCTTGGTATCGATTTGGCGACGGTTTTAAGAAAGGTTTTATCGTGATGAAAAAGGCTTTAGTATTTGCTTGAAATGGTGTTTGTGAAGATGGCGTCGCTATTTCAAAAAAGTTATAAAAAATGAATTAAATAAATATTTTTGGACATCCTTACATAAATCGACCTAGTCCTACGGTAAGCTCAATTAAGGCTTGTGATGTGGGTACCAGGCGACGATATACTTATATAATAGATAGATACATATAGATACTTAAATACATAAGACAGCCACAACCAAGGAACAAATATTTGTGCTAAATAAATACACATATAATGCCCTCGCCGGGATTCGAACCCGGAACCTCCAGCTTCGTAGGTAGGGTCACTAACCAACTAGTAGTAAGTTTTCTAAGTAAGTAGGTAAATAGTCGGCCTTCAGTTTGGCAATGCTCTCTAATTCATAGGTCACAACACTATTGTGTTGATAATGATGGGATGAACCTAAATCTTAAACATATCGAGCTTTTTTCGATGAATACGTGAGTGACGTTTTAATAACGTCTTAAATGGAAGATGAATTATTACATAATGAAACCTTATGAAAAACTTAATATTATGCCTAATGAAAAGTGCTATGATATTTGCAGTTAAAACGAAAAAAACCTATCAAAAAATATCTTATTTAAATAAGTTAGGTGTCAGTTACCGTTCGCGTGTCGTCTGAACCTCATAATTACTACAATATATTATAGCCACCCCAGCCATAGCACTACCACTCAGCATATTCAAATCGATCACTGATAACCGAACTATTCGTAACTGGGGTCAAGACGCGATACGATCAGGGCTGGTACAAATGATAATTCGCAGTCGCATGTAGCCGAAACACCTAAAAACTAAGTTATTGCCGCCTGAACAAAGAACCGTAAACCGCGACTTGCGTTTTAGGGGCGAGCCACGAGCGGTAGCGGAAGCGAGTTATAGATTTATTTTCTGCGAAAAACTGGTCAACGAAATTAAATTTGGAGTAAAGGTACGAAGTTTAAGTTTAGTTTTTTCATTGAAATCGATTTTCTTACAATATATATACTAATTCAGTGCTATTAAGAGCAAAAAGACACGAATTTATAATACTCATTATAGAGTTACCCACAAAACTTGGTCAATGATTTAGTAACTCAAGAAAAATCACTATCCTATTATCAGCGGCCATACCGCGAACACTGAAGTTCGTTTTCGGGGATTTGTCTCTGTCACTCTAATGAAAGCATCATTAGAGTGACAGAGGAAAATCCTCGAGATTTACGAACTTCAGTGTTCGTGGTAGCAGGCCAGACGCGGCGCGTGCAGCTTGCGGGCCATGTAAAACAAATGCCAACGTACGGTAGCCGCCTGATTGACCTGAATGCAAGCCGCTCCACTATAGGTGCATTCAGACCAAAGGAGCATTCGCTAATCTAACTCCCTACTCTACGAAATTCGATCGTTACACAAAACGTGATTCGTTGATTTCGTAGAGTGGGGGATAGAATAGCGAATGCTCGTTTGGTCTGAATGCATCTTATGAATTCTCAAGTCTCTCGACTAGTTTCGACGCACCGCTGATTGTTCCGCTGAACGCTCCGCTCGACGCTCGTCGCTCAGCCTTACACTTGCGCCCCACCGTCCGCTAGGGTTGAACCAGTGAATTACTGGCGTGTCAATCAATAAACATGATAAGTGCGGCTTCGTGCGGCGATATGCAAACAGGATTACACGCCGCACGAAACGCGATCGATCCATCGATTTCGAGCGTTTTAATTACCGTTAGTTTTTGAATTTCGAAGGCAGTGGCCAGTGTGCTAATGTAGTTAGAGCTTAGGCGGGAAATGAAAGCACCTGAGATAGAAGATTGATGATGGGCAGCAGCATCATCATAGTGGACACATTATTGCGATCGCCAACCGCTTGGCCAGCGTGACGACTATACTTAGACATTTATCTCCTAATATATCTATACGCATAATTTATTAATTATAGGAGGAGAGGTCTACGTCCAGCAGTGGACTGAGATAGGCTGATGAACTAATGAAACGAATAACTGTTTTTCAGTTTTCAGCAGTAGTTAAGATTTCACATATTCAACAAGCGACAATAGCTGATTTCGAAAAAATCGGGCAATTATTTACGAGTATAATTTCTTTATCTACGAATCCCCCTATATAAAACCCAACACCTCAAGTGAGTCACAGACAGAAACACCCTCTAACAGCAGTTCGGTATTAGTTAATATTCATTAGCTGATAAGGGGTGCAATGACACTGACCGTTTTAACTCTATTAAAAATTTAAGTATAAAAGTACCTTTATTTCGCATGAGATCTTATCATATTTTGTCAGTTAATTCATGAAAATATCCAAAAAAGTTTATAGTCAAAAATTTTGCTACCGTTTTTGTGTTTGATACTTTATCAACAGAAAATTCCTACATGCAACACTTTTTTGAATTTATGTTTCAAGAAGCCATTTATTTTTTCACAAAAGGCCAAAATTCAAAACAGGCGTTCGAAATTCGAATGGACGTATTATTCCAAATTTAAACTCAACGACAATAGTTTTAAGGATGTCATCGTCAATACGAATTTCTTATCGATAGATCTACGACCAATTTATACGTGCATTGTGAATGGCTGTGTTACATAATAAATAAAGTTTATTATTGCTTGTTTTAAATAGTAGTTTAAGTTGTCAGATCGGTCGCGTGTAACCCCTATTACGCGACAGGGGGCTTAACAACTTTATTTTTCGTCAAACCGAATTTCGGTCAAAAATAAATCGTTTGAAATTACAAGTGTATTAGAATTGTAAATTTGTCGTGTCGAGTGGTTCAGTTAGGATCGTTTCTATTAATTTTAAGTATTCATAACTGGTATTGTTTTGCAACAAGCTAACGATGGTAGATTTAGCTAACGACCGCTGCTGTGGCTACAATTGAGAATTGTGGTACTGGCGGAAAACACACTAAAACTTTTAATATTCTTAACATAAATTTCTAACCAGATTAGGTAAACGTGGGTAATGATCTCTTTTCTGAAGTGCGATGAGACTTGTACCCAACAGTGGTGCGTAATGCGTAGTATATGAAGGAGAAATGCCATTCCTGTATCTACTCATGCACAACACTACTACATTACTTATATTATGCATACATACCATGACAGAAATAATAATTATAAAAGTCAACAACCAGTGCAATAAAACATAAACATAATAAACTATACGTAGATCAATAAACGACGCAATAAATGAAACTGTAAATTATCTGAACCGGTTTATTCATTTGGTTTTCAAACTCACTACCGATTAGACGATCTAGATTTATGTAGTCGTATTATCGATAAACATTTTTAGTCAATAAAATTTAAAGACAGGTGCTCGACAATAACCGAATGGAACATGCCGCAAACAATTTTATAACCATCGTAAATATAACCGACGTGAACCCTCACACGGGCGAAACTTTTTAAACACACCGAAGAAACGTGAAAACAATCGTAACTTTACATTCGTTCGAGCTCTTCACATCCCTAGCGTGAACAAAATAACGGTCGAATTCAAATGCGATTCTATACTCCAATTCCATTATTAAATGTGGCAATACAGTCAATACCGAACGTAGTAAAATCTATCGTGCATCGAAGGAACCTTCGTGACAGAAACTTCGCTAGTTTCTTCCCAATCGATGCCGTTTAGTTCTTTTCATAGCTTCAAAACTAATTATTTATACACAATCAAGATCGCTAAAACGTTGCACGGAATTCCGAATGAAATTCAAAATTCGACAGCAGTGTTCCTTTTTTGAAACCCCTCCTTTTGTTGCCATAGAGGCGTTATCGACGACTTTGCACTTTGTGCTCGATATTAGTCATATTCGGTTTCGTTTTTTGGTATTCGTGATTTTCGTTGTGGTTCTTCGTTTGTGCTCTTTGAGCGTAGCAGTTCTTTAATTGATGGATTTCCGTTGTCGCTTTGTTTCGGAGTGGTTTTTCGACGTGTGCTAAGTGCTTTGTCGAACAAGCTATTGATTTGCAAACGAGTCACACGTCATTCGAGTTTTTGTTGCGTTTTTTATTCTTTGTTTGTGCGGTTGACTTTTTTGGTATTTCCTGAGGTAAAGTTTGTAAATACAGACCAAAAGTAAATTTATTTACTGTAGCAAAATCATTATCACACCACACACCATCAGCCTATCTCAGTCCACTGCTGGACGTAGGCCTCTCCTATTAACTATGCGCATAGACGGATTAGGACGCATTATCGCCACGCTGGGCAAGTGGATTGGCAATCGCAATAATGTTTCCACTATGATGACACCCCTGCCCATCATCAATCTTCTATCAAAGAATAGTCAGTGATACTTCAATCCCTTAGTCGACTCTTGGGACCTCCCCGCGGGAAGAGTTGCGGTGGTGACAAACCATGAAACCATGATATTAAGAATTCAAGGTTTCTCATGATCTTATTTTCGACAATGGTTCTCGAATCTTGACCCGAGTGGATCCTGACCTGAGTTCCAAAAGAATAGAACTAAAAAATGCAGCATTTTTTAATGAAGTTCACAATAATACGATAAGTACATAACTAATTACGATGTGTCAAAGCGTCTAAAACCGCGTAGGATGCTCTAACTCCCATAACTCAAACACAACCGTTGACCTTTTTACTTGCGCAACCCTGATCGCTATAAACGTCAGCTTAACTGAATTGACGATTTCAATTTTCGAATAACAATCGAATGACACTTTTAACGTGCTCGCATCACGACACCGCTCGATTACGAGCGATTATCGATACAATTCGATACGTCGCGTGTTTGTTTTTACTTTATTAAAAGGCAGGTGGCCAGCACTAAGCCGTAGTTTTTATATGCGTGTAAACTTGTTTTACTGTCACTGTACTTCGACCTAGTTCGTAATGTTATGAGGGTAAGGTTGCGATTTATTTGTTTATTACTTTCTCAACTGCTTCCGGTGTATTACTTAGTTGCATGCAAGAAAAGTTTGCCTTTTATCAGTTGCTAGCGCCACCTAGTGCGAACTAAGTGTCAACTGTTGTTAGTATTTTTAAACTAGTTGTTTTTTCAACGTGAACTAACCTACGTGTGTGAGTGACGTAATGAAATATACAGAAGCTTTGACATATGCTTAATATGAACATAAATACATCAAGATACACTCATGGGGATAATAATTAGAGGATTTATAATCATCCTCGGCTTAAAACAGTGAGATGACATAATTATGTCTTTAGATGGGAGGGAAAAAAAGTTTTGTTTATGATCGGTAGCTCGCTCGAGAATGTGGGGTGCGCGGTTATAGATGGTTTTAAATGTTTCTAATAGAGTGCCTTTTTAGAAAATATGGCTGGCAATCTATAAGCCAGCGATTTAAGTAAAAAAATATCGTTTTTTGACTTACATTTTAAGGTAAGGAAAGAAGGAGAATCATTATATGGATAAAGAAAAAGAAGGTCTAGGGTAAATTTAAAAGATTTACTACTTCAATTGTACACATAGTGTTTAGTTAAACAAATCCGTAAGTCGTAAGTCAACGTCTGCCAGTGTTGTGCCGACTCATTAGCGCAGCGGTTACGCACGGGAGACGCACTGTGCGGTTGTCGCGTGGATTCGCACCGGTTTTTATTGGAACACATTTCGACTTTTACAGTTTTTTACATTCTAGTTTTTTCAAGATATTTTTTAATGTATGAAAACATCACACACGTGTTTTTGTTGTTGATGCCAAGGGCTTAGTCAAAAGTAAAAACACGATTGCATCTATTGTGTTACGGAAGCTAAGTCATACAAATTACAAACTATGTGGTCAATTCGTAACTTCCTAATACAAAAATGTTACGTTATATTTTTTTCATTTACTATATCGTTAATGCCTTTAACTAGGTACCATTTTTTTTTAAATATCGACCTTTAAGCTCTAATAAATTAGTTTATTAGAGCTTAAGGGTCTCTTTCGCGGTGTTTCTTTTATCTAGAAATAACGCACATTTAAATTGTTTAACGCAAATTGTAAAAGAAATTCCACGTGGTATACGTTCATTTAAATTGCCGCAATTGAGTGACCGTCATTTTTTATACGCAATCGATTGTCAAGAACCAATGAACATCAATTTTGTCAAATTGAACAGTCATTCTGAAACTAAAAAATATCTCTCACATTTATAGATATTATTTCTAATATTGATAACAATTCACTGCCGAACAAATGATCCTTTACCAGCATCCTTCTTAGCTGTCAAAAAATGCTAACTACTTATGAAGTAAGAAAGGAGTCTGGAGAAGACCAGCGTTGGAATTGGGTTTTAAAAATGGCCAGAATACAATAACAAGAAAGGAGTCCGCAGAGGTTTTCTAATCAAAAACAATATTCATAAGTTATAAAAAAGTTCAACAAAAATTCTACATCATATTTTCTTTTAACTAGCCCCAGAAATCAATTTCCCAAGCACATTAAAAGTGAACATATTATTGAATCTCTGTATTCCATTAACCCTATATTCGATCCATAAAAGACGTCTCCCCTTATAAGACAAGACGTGACACTCCACGTTTCCGATGTAGTAAAATATGACGATGTATGACGTCCGATGGGGTGGGTTTTTGTTCTTTGATTTTGGGATAAGGAAGTTGTGAATTAATGATGTTGTTTTATGTCGCTGATCAAGTGTAGTTCGTAAAATACTGATTTACATGACATCCTCATCAATATGTCCACTGCTTAATTCTTTGAACCTCCAAATACACCGATTTATAATACATGTATTTGCGTTTTTTTATATAATTAGAACTAAAAAGTGCGAATGGTAATATCACGAGGCATAGAAAATAAATCGGAGCGAATAAACTCTTAAGGTTCATTTAGACCAAACGAGCATTCGCTCATTCTATTCTCCACTCTACGAAATCAACGAATGCTCGTTTGGTCTGCACCTTAAGAACAATATTGACAGTTTTTATAATATAAATATTCTCATACTTGATGTATGAAGAAATATGAGGCCAAATAAGATAATTTTAAAAGTATTTTTAAGAGTAATTATAGTAGTATTTTATCGTATTTTTGATAGTCATGTTCATCGATAATTCTTTTCTAATTATACACATCCCCATCACTAGTAATTACACTACAAACGTCGTTCCATTTTTAAATAAAAAGACGCTCTTTTTTCAAATGTGTTCGAGATAAAATCGAATATTACTCCCCTCGAGTTTCGGTGCACATGTCGATTCTAATGACTAACGGATTTTTAAATTAAGACACACATTTGTAATTCAAAATTAGAATAGGTGACTTTATAAAATTGAAAGCAGTTACTTTAAAGAACTGTTTAGATACTGTTATTTTACAAAACTAAATTACGAAGTAAATACTGTGAAGTCAAACTTAAAATATCCTTTATTAAATTAGACTCAGCAACGAGCGCTTTTGAATCGTTAAGCTATATAGCAAATGAGAGAAAAAAAACTACTTCCGGTTCTAACCCTACACTACTGTTCCTGCGAAGAATCCGGCCAGAAACTCAGCGGGACTTGTTTTTTCTAATAATAATATTATAACATCTTACAGCTAACATGCATTAATTAAAAACGAAACATAAAGATTTATAAATAAGTAAATGACACGTATATAGTAGTTTATGGACCAAAAATATATTATTATATGAATAAATAGAAATGACTTCCTAAGTAGGGCTCGAAGATCGTTTTGCCAAGTCGCTTCGAATAATATCAATAATGTCACAGAGTACAAAAATAGTACAATATAGATCAAAACGTACTGACAGAGCGGCAGGTGACTCGCGGGTTATATTTAGGCTGTGACACGTATTCGTATCATATTGTCGTATATTATGAAAATGATAATTAATACGCAGTAATAATTAGACATAAAAATATCAATTCTTTTTAATGTATATAATAGGGACTCCTACTGTATGTACTAACGCAATCTACTTGATGCCGCTGACAAAAAAGACCTAATACATTTAGCTCTACCTCAATATTCAAGGTTTTATATTTTCTGGGTAATTAAATCTAGACTAAGTATCTGGACTAACTGATAAATATCAGATATTACTAGGCCAACTATGCACTTGACTCTACCTATGTTATTACATAACATTCATATTTCTTCGACATCATATTTCTTACTATCTGACATAAAAAGCATTTAGCAAAACACTGAAAATTTTCAAATTTCGATAACTGACTGACAACTAACATACTATCCCTCTTAACATAGTGATAATACTTAAAACACTAACAACAAAAACTCTATTCAATAGAACTTTATAGGTATACCAACAAATAAAGTTGAGTTTCGAAGCGAAGTTGTATGTGAGATACGAGGTTGCGACATACACATGTGTCATACATTTTGATGCTGTGCCAAGTAGGTATATTTGTATGGAACTATAATCGTTTGTTGGAATTGCTATGAGTCCAGATAGGTCGAAATATTTCCAATAAATAAATATAATGGGACATTTATTTTCGGTTTGGGGGTAAGATAGCCTGTGTAACTGGCATAGTTAGAGGCAATCCATCTAAGTCCTCAAGGTAGGCAGCGCATAGGCGATTTTTTGGTCACTATGTCCATGGGCCTCAGTTCCTACTTTCCATCATGGGCTGAGAGCTCAGTTGTCTACCTTCGTCACATAAAAAAAATCTTATACAGATTGCCGTAGTCCCACGGTAAGTTCAAAAGCTTGTGTTGTGGGTACCTAATTACCTATGCTAAGCGACGATATACATTTATGTTTTCTGAATCACAAATAACCTCGTACATACCGTATATAAGTCATACTGAACAGATTGTAGTATAAGACCAACGAATAAATCGCAAAAAAACACTTTTCCATATAAAATGTGGAGATCGCGTAACCAATACGTATAAAAAAACTTTTATTTTCGCGATTTCGAGATTCGTTTCATACTAAAAAGTGTTCAATAATGATCTTTGTAGATCCCAAAATATTATGTCCTTTTTAGGATACCGGGTTATTAATATTATTATTAGGTTATTCCCAGAATCTCAAAACCGTGTTAAAAACGGACCTTAATAAACCTACTCCGAGTTTATATTATAACCCATAGCCAATATAAACAAATCATAAACGGTGGCAAACAAACCCTTTACCCAAAAAAACTAATTCGGCTTGAAGCATGTGGCAAAATCGGAGCCGATGAAAAAAAAAGAAAAACACATACCGACCCGTTTTGTTGTATAGCTTTGTCCCTGTCTAACACCACATGTGTCTACCGAATGTGTGATCAAAGTTCTTTTCAAAACAGCATTTTTTCAGATTAACCAATCTAAAAATGAACAGCGCTTTTAATATTTTGTATGCATACGAAGACCAAGTTATATTGGTTGATATTGATTAAGAAATCAGAATAGATCGGTAGCGGGAATCGATTATGATTATGTTTTTCGATTATCATGTGGCATTTTGTCGGATGAATCAAAGATGGCCGACTTTTAACGATTCGTTCTAAATTTATTAATTTTGTAACTTCACGCAGAATCAGCATAAAGATTTAGTTAGAAACTCTATTTCATAATATAATTATAATGGGTGATCACAGCCCTTGGCCGTGTGGTGACGGCAGTAAGAATACATTTGTCACCACCCCAACTCCTCCTGCGGGTGTCGTAAGAGTCGACTAAGTGATTGAAGTGTCACTGACCATTATTTGATAAAAGTTTGAGGGTGGGCAGCAGCGTCATCACAGTGGACACATTACTGCGATCGCCAATCCGCTTGCCTAGCGTGGTGATTATGGGCATTTACCTCCTAATGCGTCTATACGCATAGTTAATAGGAGAGGCCAGCAGTGGACTATCATAGGCTGATGATGTATGTACGGATGATAGCAGCAGTAATAGACAAGTACCAAATGATGTAAAGTATTTCAAAAGTTAAAGGCTGAGTCACATCGGATACGTATGCGTGGCGTGGACGTTGTAGTGTATGTAATGTCATATTGGATGGCACACCGCTTGCGTGAAATACCATGATATTTCCGACGCTACGGACTCGCGTACGCGCACGTGTTGCACACCATCCGATATGGCTTCGCCTTAAACTTTCATCATTATGGCTTACGGATATACTCCTAAAAATGTTATCAGTGAATATTGTCAGCCTCCGTAGCCTAGTTGGTAGTGATAGTGACCCTGCCTACGAAGCTGGAGGTTCTTCCGGGTTCGAATTCCGGAGAGGGCATTATTTGTGTACCTATTTATTTATACAAATATTTGTTCCTTGGTCATGGCTGTCTATGTATTTAAGTATCTCTATCTATTATATATATCGTCGCCTGGTACCCACATCACAAGCCTTAATTGAGCTTACCGTGGGACTAGGTCGATTTGTGTAAAGATGTCCAAAAATATTTATTTATTATTATTATTTATTGTAGGTATATGTACTATTTATAGTAAAAGAAATAAAATAATTACTGGTTAATTAAGACTAAAAAGCTTTCTCTATCAGTCAACCTTCAGGCAAAGCAGATAAGGTGGAGGACAATGAAAAAAAAGTGCTCAAAAATTTTGTAGTATTATTTCTGTCTTTTTTTGTAAAAAAATAAGCAAGTTGGGTTAAGAGGACCCAAGGTCACATGAGTGCAGACCCAGGGTCACACGAGTGGTCACGTGACCTCATTCAGCAAGTGACACCATCAATTGATTGAGCGTCGTGAATTGTTTATGTTAGCAATACCATGATATGCTACACCGTGTGGTGTGGGGTATAAGCGGCAGCTGGGGCGGTAGCGGGAGCGGGAAATTTTATACGACTATTTAGGCATGGGGGTTTTAAGTAGGTAATTTCATCTCTCGATTCGCCTAGGTAATTTAACATATCGTTTCGCCTGGGATACCTATCGTCGCCAAGTGTAAAAAGTTGAACTTCCCACAATATGCTTAAATAAGCGAAGCACCACAAAATATGTCAAGAGGTACTCGGAAATCTAGTCACGACTCTTAAAATAGACGTTACGTGTTCTTTAATAAAATCAATTTTAAGCACTGTGGCAAGGTACCTTGACACAAACAATGTTTTATGTGCACACGTGACCCATCTAAAACACACTAGTAAAATATTTCAATATTCAATTATAACGTTTTAAGCCTTCGTAAATATGCCGGAACTTGGATCCACGCACGTGAAAACTATTAGAAAAAAATATTAGCGGCACATGAGAGGGTAAATCTAACTTAGAATATAATAGAAATATTTACTACGTTAGAATACGCTAGAATACGTAACAATTAGGTCTTTCTTACAGCAGTTTGAGAATCAGTATTCAGTCGTCATAAAACCAACATGCAAAACATTTATGGTAACAACTTAACTGTCAAACTTTAAATACCTAATAATGCCCCGCCATCTCTTATCAACTGCACCAAAAAACGAACTACGAACCCAGAAGCTCCACCATTCTATACCTTAACGCACCGCCGTAAAGTCCACTTTACCGCACATGTAGCGTGAGAAAATATGCCGAAGCCTCAATTCAGCCGATAAGGGGCGTAATGTGACACTATTTTTTTCGCTTGATAGTGTTTTTAATATTTTCTCGGAATTAATAGGCATAAACAAGGTGGTAATTGTTAGACTTCCTTTGGTAAGATAAATACTGATAAAGGTGGATTTAGACCAAACGAGCGAATGCTCATTCTATCCCTCACTACGAAATTCGTTCGTTACACAAACCGTGATCCGTCGAAATTCGTTGATTTCGAGCGTGGGGGATAGAATTAGCATTCACTGGTTTGGTCTAAATCCACCTTTACACTGCCAGAGATTTTGACCGTGCATTCTTGCCATAAAAAAAACATTAAAATATGTGTGACCAAATATTTTCTTCGGTTACCGCAATGATTACTCATGAAATAAGACTATAAGAACTGATAAAATCGCGTAAGTATGTAATTAGAGTTAACTTCGTTTCGACGTTTCGAACACTTTACAGGGTTGGTCCGCGGGCGACCTGTCCTGACCTGGGCTGATATGTGAGACCTGTCATTTTTAAGGGTTCCGCAGTAAACTTACCCTTAAAGATTCGCTATGTCCGTCTGTCTGTCTGCAGCATAGCTCAGTGGCCGTTAGTACTAGAAATTTACAATTAGGCAGGTACAAGTATACATATTAATCACGACGACTAATTAATTGTACTATGTAGAAATAGTTTATGATACAAGTGTGGAAAGTAGGCTTTTTTCAGGTCGGTGACCATAAAACACGAACAAAGTGACTATTTTAAAACCGACACGAGTTAGAAAAAGCCTACATTACAACATTTTACAATGCGTTATGCGAGGAAAACCAGACCATTTCGGCAGTACCAACCAGGTCGTGCGGAAAGGTTACTATGTAAATTCATTCCCGCACACGTACCTACGGATCACTTTCTGTGCATAAGTTTACCTTTAAAAAGAGCTTGTAAAAAATTTTTCGTGGACCTCCCCTAGTCATAAAGTGGGGAAGTTTTTAGAAAAATAATGACAAAAACAGAACAAAAGTTGTTTTTTTACAGATCCAGGGCAAATTGCTAGTTGTTAGTAGAGTTGAAATAACTGTAACATTGTTCACACCTACGAGGACACCCTGTAGTAACCACACCTGTAATAATCCATCCTGTATTTTACCTTCGACCTAGTGCACTAATTTGCATAGTTGTACATAAAATTAGGTATGTAAAGTGATGTAACGTTGTAACAAAAACGTGAAATTTGATTTAGATCAATAGTGTCCGATTGATTAGGAATGTCATTCTTTACAATACCTATAATTAAACAGTTAACTTGACAAGAATAGGGAAAATTTACTGGAATATTACTAGATCAATTACATGTTAAGTATAGTAGTGGTCGCAGGAGCCCGCTGGATGCGGGTGGCACAGGACCGGTCATTGTGGCAATCTTTGGGGGAGGCCTATGTTCAGCAGTGGACGTCTTTCGGATGATATGATGATGATTAGTAGTGTATGTAACCGTGATATAATGAGATGGACATAAAATAGACCAGACATGAAATGAAAATGAAAATAACTGATTTAACATATTATTAAATCAAAATAATATGATTATGTTTTTTCGACAAAAAAAAATTAAATCTCTGTTAAGGAGGGCGGGGGTAAAACTTTGGGTGAAACTCAGTATTAAAAGTACTTACGAGTTGGAGTCATAAAGGGTACAAAATTATCCTCAACTTCATTTTTATAACTTCATCATCATATCAGCCGAAAGATGTCCACTGCTGAACATAGGCCTCCCCCAAAGATTGCCACAATGACCGGTCCTGTGCCACCCGCAACCAGCGGGCTCCATTTTGTAAACCGAGGTATTAATTAATACTTGTGGATAAATCAACAGATCCACCCAGTACCACAAATAATGCAAAGTTGTATAAAATAGGTATTTTAAAAATTACGTAATAATTTAGTAATAATTTTTTTTAGATCAATAAAAGTGTCCGATTTGAGGAATGCAGCTCCGATGACGTTTTTATCGTATAATTGACAATAAATTCAGTCATATTTATTATGTAATGTAGTTTATGTAGTATAGGTCGATTTACATATTGTGTCATTACAAAACGTACTAGTTAGTGACGTAATGAAGACAAAAAATTGTGGTACAAGTGCCATGACGTTGTTGTAGTGTTTTTATCATAGGTACTAGCGGCTAACGGATTTCCATACTTTTGTCAGCCTTTGTTGGCCCGGCCATTTTTTTTGTAATTCCGGGTTCAGTTGGTTAGTTTTGGTACTTGTTTACAATGCGTATGATAATCTTGTACAAATCGACCTAGTATAACTTTGTAAAACTAAATTAAGACTTGTGTTGCGGCTTGAACCTAGCGAAGACTTGTAAAATAAATGCTTTAATACATAGAAACAATCATGACCTACGAACAAAACATATTCCAATAAAAACACAAATAAATGCCCCGGGATTCGAACCCGCTCCAGCTTTGTAGACAGTCACTACCAATTAGGTTATGGAGTCTGACAAATACAGGCCTTAGATCTCAATTATTACTTAGTGTTATTATATTTCCGAGCTCTCAGATAAGATAAGTATCATGACAACATCCGCCGAATCGCTTTAAAGGTGCGCGCGATTCTAACAACTAATACTATTAGGTACGTACTTATTAATATCGTATATTATTAACATAACTAAAGGCCGAAAAGCTGGCGACTTCCTTGCACAACGCATCAGTATTGCGATACAGCGAGGAAATGCCACCAGAATACTGGGTACAATGCCAAAAGGGCTAATCAAATATATATATTAGGTTAATTAGATTAGTTAGATTTAACTTGTGTATATATCTTGCATAGTTTTGAAAATAAAAATCGTTAAAAAATATATCATTTGATTGATACTATTGATGATGGGCAGCATCGTCATCATAATGGACGCACTACTACGATTGCCAATCCGTTTGTCCAGCGTGGCGATTATAGGCATTTACCTCCTAATGCGTCCATACGCTATAATAAATATCTAAGAGAGGTCTATGTCCAGTGGACTAAGGTAGGCTGATGATGTGATATTTCTAAGCTCTCAGATAAGATAATTATCATAACAACATACATACGAATCGCACTAAAGGTGCGGGCGATTCTTAAAACTAATCCTATTATTTACTTATTATTCCTATATAGTAGAAGATAAGTATCTCCCAGATCATTCGAATTTATTACACCTTTTTTAATGAAAATATAGTTTGGCGTGGCATAGAAATATAAATTACACTTTATTAGGTGATTGTATGTACGTAGGTACATACATAACCTATAATAATTTACGTCTTAAGGTTTTTTAATATTATTATTCACGTAATAGGTACTAAAATATAGTTACTTCTTTTAAATTATGACAATAGCGTTTTAAAATGACCGCTAGCCACGCGTAGTTACATTTTACATTTAGAACACAAAATGGTCATGAAATTGAATAATGGCTAAAAACATATTTCAAAAATGTTAAGTTAGTCAATAACGGCCCCCGTAGTGACCTGCCGGGGTTCGAATCCCGGCGAGGGCATCTCTATGCACAACCATTTCTTCCTCAGTCATAATTGTATGTTTTTAAGTTACAACACAAGCTTTTATTGAGCTTACCGTGGGACTAGTTAGATTTGTATAAGGTTGTCCAATGATACATTTGTCAACCTCCGTAGCCTAGTTGGTTGCCTGCGAAGCTAGAGGTTTCGGGTTCGAATCCCGGCGAGGGCATTATTTGTGTATTTATTTATCACAAATTTGTTCCTTGGTCATGGCTGTGTATGTATTTAAGTATCTATGTATGTATATGTATTTATCTATTATATCTATGTATCGTCGCCTGGTACCCACATTACAAGCCTTAATTTAGCTTCCAGTGAGACTAGGTCGATGTCCCAAGAGAATTATTTATTGACATCATACTTTATTCGGTAGGTAAACAAATTAATAAAAAAAATATCTTGTTACATCTTACAAAAATAGACCTAGTCCCACGGTAAGCTATTTACATTAAAAAACCCCTACAAATGGGTAACACTAAATGAATACGATTTTATTTATTTATTTCTACTTACTTATTTTATATAATACGTAACACACATCACAAGCTTTAATTGAGCTTACCGTGGGACTAGGTTGATTTGTGTAAGATGTCCCAAGATATTTATTTATTATTATTTAATACTCTACAATATTTAATACTAATGAGTTTTACTAGCATTCCTAGGCTACGTTCGCCGCTAACAGTGTATAAAGTAAAAAAAACTTTGGATGATATTTAAAGCGCGTTGCGCGTTCGAACGTTTTTTGCTATAAATACTTCAATAAGTACCCATTGTTAGTTTAATCGTATAATTCTGAAAAGTATCGGTTTGTACATATCACGAATTCTCTCTCACAGTGATTATACATAAGTATTTAACAATAGTAAGTATGTAACTAACAGAGTGTTTATGACTAGCTCATGCACGCGGTTTTACTCTTATTTCTGGGAAGTTTGCTTGAACCTATGATTCTGTCTAAAATTACTTTTTCCTAACTGGTGCGGAAAAGTAAACTTTGCGTACGCTTCGCGTTCTTTTTAAGGCACTCGTTATGAAAAAAGTCGTTCGATACACGTGTAAAAACTTCTTTTTAACTCGGGTGATTGTCGCCCTCGTTTCACTCGGGCTCCAACTTTCACCCTCGTCAAAAAAAAAAAGATTTTTTGCACTTGTATCGAAATGTACTATTTTGTATACTTGTTACCTCAGAACTTCCGACTGGGGTGAAGCGATTTTGATGATTCTTATTTCAAGGTTGACGCTTACTTTTTATAAATTCGAGCGACAGACAAACACACTGTATAAGACTTAGTGTTCATCAAAACATCTAACAATACAAATCTCACGTAACGTATTAAACGCTATTAGCAACATTATCGATCTCGGCTACACATCAGATGTAGGGTAAATGCACCCATCATTACCTACATAAGTATCACTACCCCAATATAACACGGTTGTATAGTACATTTTCGGGTAATAAAATCTGGCCCCAATGTCACCACGTTGATAAGTGCTGCAATTGTTAAATTTACTGTTTCTCTAATCTAAGACGTCTATAGGCTACAGTTACCGCTTACCATCGGAATGGCCGTGCGTTTGTTTGCCACTAACATAAAATGTGATCCACGAACTTTAATAAATCAGCAGTAAATAAATACTTTTTTGTGAAGCAAAATTAAAATTGTCACAGAAAACACGACAGTTGTAGCGAAATTTTAACATAAGTCGAACCTCATGTCAAGATTTAATGAAAATTGTATTAAACCTTAAGACATTTGTCACGGGTTTCAGAAAATAGTATATTAACGATATAATAACGTTGTTAGTAATAATTTTATGTTGGTGGCAAACAAGCACATGGACCGTCCGATAGTAAGCGGTAGCCGTAGCCTACAGAGGCCTGTGACGTCAGTAACAGTGATATTTTACAATCGCCACACTTGTAATTATGGTGAAATAGGCCACTGGGCTAAGTGTCAAACTGACCGTGTTCAAATTTCAAGTTCATAAAAGCGCAACATAGAACCTTGGAATATTAACCAGGCTATATGTTTTAATCGAGTTTTTTTCAAGTTTGAACAAAATCCGAAGCGATTTCAGTTAGTTATTAAAAATACATTATACGAACTTATTTATAAGCTATAAATAAGGATTTGAATTTGTCTGAATAACTTAAAATAATTTATATCTGATAAAATGATACTCGGTTAAAAAACTCGGTTAAATGGAAAATGAATTGTACTATAATGCAATTATACAGTTTTTTATGAATTTTTATGTCTTGATTATAAACTATTTTACGAGAATTATAAGTAATTGAATTGCGCATTGCTAAGGGTGTAGAAAATAGATGTAACATTTTTTATCATTGATTTTATCATAATTATACGTACTGATCGAATTGCATTTTTATATGACTAATACCTGTATAATATAGGCTTTATACAACAAAAATCAATAAATAAATGGTTATACCATCTGTCGAAACCATAGACTTATAATAAAACAAGTATCCTTAATAATTACCTACCTTAACGCTTTCGGACCTGTTTAAAATATATCAGAAACTACAAAATTTACTATAAGGTAGGTATTCAATCACATACATGCGAAGAAATAAAAAATATAGGTCAAAAAAAAAACGAACTGTGTCACTGACTAAGCGAAACTTGACTAAGGGCTGATTTTTCAATCGCCAAATAAACCTATCCTTTAGTTAAAATTATCACCATCCTTTACTAAAATCATCAGTCAAAAAAGGACAGGGCTAACATTTATTTGACACCTACTGTTAATTGGGGATTGAAAAATCAGTACTAAATACAACAAAAAACACACGTTAACTCAGGATTATTAGCTGTTCTAATTTGTCCAAAGCACTTGAGAAGTTTGTTAGTTCCCGAAGTTGGGGTCAAGTCTCTCCACCGCCATCTGTGCGAACCCCATTACACTAACAGACAAGAAAACAAAATCGAGTGTTTTGTTACAAGTGAAATGTTATCTGTGATATTTTTGTAACATTGTTTTTTTTTGTTATTTTATATTTTTTGGACTTTTATTTGTCGTATAAAGTCTTTTTCTTGGGAATATTACCTCAAATTTAGTAATACCGTTTGTTTTTCTTCCGTTATTTTACCTATACAATTTGACCTACTTAGTAGGTACATGTAATGAATTAGCTTTTTTAATAACTTCCGTAAATAGGAGAGAAATTTGACTGTTGTTTTCGAAATTGAAACTATCCCAATCATATTCTAAATTTGGACTGCGAATCTTAACATAAAATTTGTTTTCTCAGTAATGTAAAATGTAACAACGTAAACAAAATTGGGACACAATAAAACTAACAGCAGGCAGGAATGTTTTTATCACACACGTATGTGTGCATACATTTTTCTAGCAGATTTACGTCAAAAACAGATTTAATTTAATTCCTTATTTGATTTTTTTTAAACCGAACTAATAATACCTAATCGTAATCACACATACTCAAACTGTTTTTTATCGAGATACCAAATTACAACGCGAAATATAATACCAATACATAATTCTAACAAGATTTCTTATTCCAATAAGTAGGTACCATATTTATCCGTGTACAATAATCTAACAATTAATTGTATTAATAAAAGTCAATAAATCAATAAGCTAACGAGTTTTCATTTAATTAGTACTAACGACAAGCTTTGTCGAGTCATCATCTACATTAATTTATAATATAAACATTTAAAACTATAATCCAGCTACGATATTGAAATTAATATTTAAAATAAAATATCGACCATCTTACTAACATCCTCATCTCAAATGTACCGGCTTGTAAAATACCTCCACGACATTGCTCAATTGTTTGTAAAGCTGCAAATATCTGCGGAATACCAAAAATGCCGGTGGATTAGGGTAAACGCACCGGTAAGCGGTTCGACACCGATCAATCACGGGCTCGCTCTAGTGTGCCGCCGCCGCGCGCGACTAAAAATGCGATAATTGAGCTAAATTATTTGGAATGATTTAAGCGATCGACTTTGTTGCGTGTGCGTTTTTGGTCATTGGTGCAATGAAAAAAAAGTATTTATGACAATTTTATTGTGAATTGGTCTATTCGTTATTAATTATATCACTTTTCTGCTAAATTGACTGCAATAACCTGCATTGCATATTAAAATAAACTGATCATTTATTTGTCAGCTTTTAATATTTTCTTGTCAGGTTCCGTCATATTATTTGGTATAAATTTAGAAATCTGTAAATAATTTGGTAATCACAAGATTCTGACATAACTTGGTATCTACTTGCAATTTCTTAAGTGTATTATTGAAAAAAAACGAAAAAGATTTTTTATTTTATTAAAATTCCAATTGGTATTTTGTTTTAGCATTTGATCAGATTAATTCTTATTAGTATTATCTTAGTTTCAAAATCTAATTGGAAGCTTTTTGTCCTTTTTAATTTGAAACATTAACCTTTATGTAGATTTGAGGTAATTTTAAGTCATCACTTTATTAGGATTAATTTGCTTAATTATTCGTGTCAATGCAAAAATATCACAGATTTTGTACACTTCACAAGACATCACTGATCTACAAACTAAACACTTACATTAGTGTCAAGTCAGGTGTTGTTATCACTTAAAAAATACCACCATGTGTCCACATATCACCATGTTTTATGTCAATAAAATCACAGGACAATATGAAGTCCCAAAACAGTTGTTCCCACACTTAGTCCGTTAGAATCAAATTCAAAACACTGTTCATATACGCCCAAAAATAAAGCGTGAAAACAAAAACAACACAAAGTACACAATCGAGTTCACTTGTTTCTGCGCGGGAAAAATGATAAAAAAATTATCGGTGCACAAATTATCGACAGTTGACGATCACGATTGATTTATCGGAAGGTTCGATCCGATTAGTTGTTACGTAAGTCGCGAGCACGGCGGGGAACGTGCGCTCGCGGTCGGCGCGGGGCTCGACTGCAGTGCGATCCTTCGGCCGAGCGAAGCCCCTCCAACTGTGCGCATCTGAGGCTCACTCCTTGACGCGGCCCCGCCCAGTGGGACGCCACTCGGCAGCTAAGATGACTATCAACCTCCTTGTCCCCCCTCTTTAAAAACTGTACCTCCATCCCGTTCCCGCGCGGCGACAGAGGGGCGCGCCAATGGCATCGGTTCGCCGATTCGAGTCGAGACGATGAATCGAGATGTGTACTTAGGTATCGCTGCAAGTCCTTTTGTTGTAGTCGATAATAGGATGCGCTTTTTTTGCGGCGCGATCGACTCCTTGGACGGCCACTATTTACATTGTATCGGCATGTTTACATCCACTTAGCTCGTAAATGGGACGTTGGAAACGCTAACAACTTACTTTTTATGTTATAAAAACAGGAGCCCGACAAAATTTCCTAACCTAAAAATGCATCCTTACAAATTTTACCTGGGTGAAAAAATCTTGTTAGTATAAACTGCTTGGGTTGTATCAGTATTGATTGGATAGTAGAAATGCATCAATATTCACCTTGAAAGGAAGGAAAGTGCAGGGGTAAGACGGGTAGGGTGGCTGAACGGAGGGCGCAATGTAGGTCAGTTTTTGTTTCGCTCGCGTCGATGCCGAAATTCGGTTACTAGGGTTCGCGATCTCTTGGTAGGGCCCGTTATTGGGTGTTTTACCTTATTGATACGACTTAGATTTTGGTGATAGGTTTGATTGACAATTTTTTTTTGTGTTCCGCAAGATTTTTTTTTTAATAATCCTTACAGATTGTACTTGTTAGAGAAATATTTTTCACAAATTGTTATTTTATTTTACGTATCTGGAAATTCCTTGATTGACAACCTGTTGCTTTTTTAATCAATTTTCATCGTAACTTTATCTCATCGTTTGTTTTGCAAAACAGACATCATTTTTCACTTTGTATAACTTCATGGGTGTTTTGGATATGTCAAATATATATAATAAATACCGAAACTTCTTTCTTCTTTTCTTCATATTTAGGTAGGTACTAAAAATATAGCTCTTGTTCATGCATGACTACTTAAAATGTTTTGTTATTTTTGTGAAGGTAGCTACTTACCTAAATTTCGTGTAGGTAATGCAATTGTAACCAGTTATAATAATGTAATAAGTAAACGTCTAAATTAATATTTTTTTATACTAATATGTTATTAAGTCTATAATGAGCTCAGAATAAAATTGGTTGACCGTGCCTGCTTTAGTAATATTTCAAAGTATCTAAAAAATAAAGTACCTAATCAAACATCTTTAGCTATAGGTACTAACTAGCAGATACATTCGCTGCTCTTTTAACTAGTGTAAATATATCACACGTCGCTAAATAACTAAAAATCATCAAGAATTATTCAATAAATTTTATTTCGAATGTAAGTACATCACATAAACCTAAAACCATTAACTTAACAGGTATCTGAAGTATTCAATATGGCATTAAAAGAAAGCCGGTGAAAATGTGTTAGTTTCCCGCCACTCCGCAAGAGATGGCGCTGGGGGTTGCTTTTCACGTTTTTCCTCCGTTTTCCAGCGCTCGGCGCTACTCGGGGTCGAGGCATGGTTCGTTTCTAAGTGCGAGTAGCGTGTTGGTATTGGTAGCGGTTGTAAATTGTAAATGGTTTGTTCCGCTTACAAAAAAAGAGAAACGGACCTATGAGAACATCATTTGAAGAGGTTTAGGTATAGAAATTTAGGGGTTCGTTAAGAATCGATAGGTGTATGCGGTATTTCGTTGACTAGGTAAACCTAAACTACAACTATAATCCACGAGTAAACTCGTAATCAAGCATCAAAGGTTTTGTTTTTGATTTTATCTAAGTGTTTAATCATTAATGCGGAGATTCTAAGAATTACGTCATTAATATAATGATTACACTAACTTAATCGTAGATATGAGATTTAGTTTTGAACCACAGTTCGGTAGTTTTTCGATTTTTAAAACGAGAGCGCAGTGAAACATTTAATACCTACCATATATATACTATATTTTTTTCAGAATATTTTTTTTGTTAGGAAAGTACCTCAAACAGTATCCAATAGTAACAAAACGTAGATTTTAAGTAAGTTACTATGATACGATTTGCTACATTTCAACGCGAATATCATACAGTATTTTACAATGCATTGTGCGAGAGAAAAATACAATCTAAGCAGTAGGAACTAGAAGGAAACACCAAAATCATCGAAATTAAATTAAATAATATATTTGTTCAACAATAATATATTTGTTTGATATATTTGTGTTTGTACTGTTCTTCAAAAAAGGTGACAACGCTTTATTGAAGAACTACCGACCCATCTCACTTCTGAGCCATGTCTATAAGCTGTTTTCAAGAGTCATTACGAATCGTCTTGCACGCAGGCTTGATGACTTCCAGCCTCCCGAACAAGCCGGTTTCCGAAGAGGCTTTAGTACCGTAGACCACATCCATACGCTTCGCCAGGTTATACAGAAGACCGAAGAATATAACCTGCCTCTCTGTTTAGCGTTTGTGGACTACGAGAAAGCCTTCGATTCGATCGAAACATGGGCAGTACTACAGTCTCTCCAACGGTGCCAAGTCGACTACCGCTATATCGAGGTGTTGAAGTGTTTGTACGAGAGCGCCACAATGTCAGTCCGACTCCAAGACCAGAGCTCGAAGCCTATTCTGCTGCAGCGGGGAGTTAGGCAAGGAGATGTCATCTCCCCTAAGCTGTTTACCGCTGCACTGGAGGATGTCTTTAAGACTCTGGACTGGAGAAGGCTGGGCATCAACATAAACGGCGAGTACCTCACTCACCTTCGATTCGCTGACGATATAGTAGTCTTGGCTGAGACCTTGGAGGACTTGAGTACTATGCTCGTTGACCTCAGTAAAGCCTCCGAGCGAGTTGGTCTTAGGATGAACATGGATAAGACGAAAATCATGTCAAATTCCCATGTAGCACCAACTCCCGTAATAATCGGAGACTTTACACTCGAAGTTGTAGACGAATATATATACCTAGGACAAACTATCCAGTTAGGTAGGTCCAACTTCGAGAAAGAGGTCAATCGTCGAATCCGACTCGGTTGGGCAGCGTTCGGGAAGCTACGACACATATTTTCGTCCAATATTCCGCAGTGTTTGAAGACGAAAGTCTTTAATCAGTGTGTGTTGCCAGTGATGACATACGGTACTGAAACGTGGCCGCTTACAATGGGCCTCATAAGAAGGCTCAAAGTCACCCAAAGGGCAATGGAGAGGGCTATGCTAGGAGTCTCTCTGCGTGATCGGATTAAAAATGAGACCATCCGCAGCAGAACCAAAGTAACCGAAATAGCTCTCCGAATCGCTAAACTCAAGTGGCAGTGGGCGGGGCACATTGCGCGTAGAACCGATGGCCGTTGGGGCGGGAAGGTTCTTGAGTGGCGGCCACGTACCGGAAGACGTAGCGTGGGTAGGCCCCCCACAAGGTGGACCGATGACCTGGTGAAGGTCGCAGGAGTCCACTGGATGCGGGTGGCGCAGGACCGGTCATTGTGGCAATCTTTGGGGGAGGCCTATGTTCAGCAGTGGACGTCTTTCGGCTGATGTGATGATGATGATGATTTGTTCAACACAGGTCAAACGAAACAAAGGTCTTAAGTATATCCAATTTGAGCCCCATATTGGGCCACATGGCATACGAAATTCACATACAATAATGGATTGACATAATTTCTTCACCGCGAATTTTCCTACTTGTTGTTAAGTTAGACCGGTAAAGAATAGAATTCTTTCTTTTCATCAATAAATATTGAAAACATGAACACTACGGCTATGGAACAACTCCCTGCCGAAGCTGAAGGTGGATTTAGACCAAGCGATCTATTCTGTTGATATAATTATAATTGTTTCTGTATTATTGACATTCGAACATATTTATTTATTTATTTATTTATTTAGCTATTAAGGTCATCAACAGCAATTACAAAATACTTAATCTATGAACATAAACAGTAAACAAAGCCAATTAAAGATATCCACAACTATTATATTGTTCTTACTTTTATAATTTTTGTCTTAGGGTTAAGCGATTGTTACCTATCATACCTATATCTTCATCATTATTATTTTATTATTGACATTCAAAAGTGCTGTATTCTCCTGCCTACCTACTTGAATAAATGCCTTTGACTTTTGACTTTGACTTCGACGAGCATTCGGTCATTCTATCCCCCACTCTACGAAATTCGTTCGTTACACAAAACGTGATTCGTCGAAATTCGTTGATTTTGTAGAGTGGGAGATAGAATGAGCGAATGCTCGTTTGGTCTAAATCCACCTTGTTTTCTACGAGGTTTTTTTGTACCTGCTGTGAAATTAATTTTAAGTTTTGTTTCATTGCAAGTTTTTGAAAACGTAGGCTTCACAATTCTCCGTAATATACTTGCTTCTCATGGAAACCAAACTTAGCAGCCTTTGTATCTCTATACTTACTCATCCTGCTAAGTTTGGTTTCCCGGCGTCTGCAGTAATGTACTGATCATCATCATCATAAATTTAAGAGCTGCGCTCTTGTCGGTTTGTCCGCCGTGTGGTGAAGAATACATTTTTCACCATCCCAACTCCTCCTGCGGGTGTCGTAAGAGTCGACTAAGGGATTGAAGTGCCATTGACCATTATTTGATAAAAGATTGATAATGGGCAGCAGCGTCATCATAGTGGACACACTACTGCGATCACCAATCCGCTTGCCCAGCGTGGCGATTATGGGGATTTATCTCCTAATGCGTCTATACGCATAGTTAACAGGAGAGACCTACGTCCAGCAGTGGACTAACATAGGCTGATGATGTGATGTGCTCTTGTCGATGGAGCAGCTTCCATTAATCCCTGTCTAAAGTTTTTTCCTTAAGATCCTGATACGACACGTTTTCATCAAGACCATAGGCGGAAAAGTAGAAGGCAGAAGGAAGACTGGCAGGCCAAGAATAGCATACATGGACCAACTGAAACAGAGAGTAATGTACTAAGGGCAACGCAAATGAATCCTCTGGATTATAAATATTGGATGTCATGTACCAAAGAAAAAACGACTAAGATCATCAACGTCCAAGGTGGGGGTGTTTTCACAATACCTACGTCCGAATCCTCTGAACTTGACCAATTACCATCAAGCGACCAGTATGTTTATTATGACTGTGTGGTGACGACAGTAACAAAACATTTGTCACCACCCGAACTCTTCCTGCGGGTGTCGTAAGAGTCAACTATGGGATTGAAGTGTCACTGGCCATTCCTTGATATATGATGGATGATGTGCATCATAGTGGACACCTTACTGCGATCGCAAATCCGCCAATGCGTCTATGTTACGCATAGTTGATAGGAGATGCCTACCTATGTCTAGCAGTGGACTGAGATAGGCTATGATGTGAGTAGTATGTTTGTTTGCAACCGCTATTGTATAAAAAACGTTCTTAAGCTTAATGCCGGCTTACCCAACTGATGAACATAAACAAACAGTAGCAACTATAGCTTTAATCGCAATAATTTGGTCCCAACAATCGGCGAAAGTCGCTATTAGTGCGCGGGAGTCGATCTCAATCATTGCGCACGCAATGCGTGACGTCACGAGAATACGGGCTCAAGTTATAGGCGGTAGCGATTTCACACGCTTTTGTGCTTACCATAAACCCGTCACCGTCGCAAATTACCTACTTGAATGTTTCAAATAGAAAATAATAAGAAACACTCCGTTTGAACTTAGAAAACCCTTCGGATCCAAGAAAGAGACTGAAGGCTCGGGCTACAACGGCGACACACGATAAAGCAGGACAGCAGTATTACCTTCTAGTGTTCCGAAGGGTTTTCTAACAGCTATTTAATTGCACTGTATATTAATTTAAACTTTCAAGATTACCACTCATATTTTAAGTCTGAGTTGAGTCTGCTTGCGACCACGGGAGTATCGTCAAGCCCGAAACGTGAGGATAACATCAAACACAAGTTTACGCGACTAAAACTCATTATTAACCTAAATATACCTATGTTATCAAATGCTGTTTTGGAAAGTCCTCAACCTTAAAACTGTTACAACTTGTGAACGTGAGTTATTGTTTTCATCAGAAATTAGTAAATTTACGTCTTCATGGTATCGCTTTTAACTTACACCGCTTCATAATTACCCTATCCTATAGTCGGTTGGCAAATTTTTGTATTTGAATAGCAATGGTCTTAGGCAAGGCGAGATGATCGTAGTTTTCTTTAGTTTTGCAACGAATCGGTAATTATATAACAAAGACACAATATAATATTATTATGCTGGTGGTAGGACCTCGTGCAGGGTCCGCCCGGATAGCTACCACCGTCTTACCCGTTAACCTGCCGCTAAATAGTTAGTACTGTGTTCCGGTTTGGGGGTAAGATAGCCGGTGTAATTACTGGCATGGAGATAATCCATCTAAGTCCTCAGTGTAGGCTGCTCATAGGCAATTTTTTGGTCACTATGTCCATAGGCATCAGTTCCTGCTTTCCATCAGGTGGGCTGAGTGGTCAGTTGTCTATCTTCATCACATAAAAAATGAAGACATCAAATATTACCGGACTTCGTAGTTTTTTATTGTCTATACATAGATAAATCTCAATTTAGTTTTACATGCGATTTCAGTGCCGAGGCCTGCCATACAATATTCATAATTATTCGTAACTGTACATGTAATGTGATCATCCAGTCATGTACACCATTTGTCAAAAAAATAAAAAAAAAGTAAACTATGGCTGCCTTTCCATAGCATTTAACGTCTGTGACACATAGACAAACACAGATCAAAATCAAAACCAGTAGTCTTAGCACATGATAGGTATGTCAGTGTGTCGCCGTGAGATAGATTTTCCATCTTTTACTAACTATATGAATAAAAGAGGGATGGATAGTCTATCTCGCGGCGACATATTGTCGCACTAATCCTGTGCTAAGCCTACTGAAACATAGATATTTAAGTGTAGTACATTCGTATAAGTATAATTTATGTCGAAATTTTAGTTTAATATCTAACCCCCTTATTCATAAACGTCTGCTAACTTAACAAGCCGCTAATAATTTTTTGTCCCTTTTGCTCTTATGGACGCATTGTTAAAACCGAAAGGGACAAACAATTATTAGCGGCTTGTTAAGTTAGCAGACGTTTATGAATAAGGGGGTAAATCTTTAGATATATCCTACTCGTATCGCTAAATCCAAAGTTAAATGAGGTAGTGTTAAAGACGTAATCAGTTAACCCCGTAATTGTTAGCTAACCCTAGATTTAGTAAGAGTGCCTATAAGTTTAGTGTCCTACCCTTTTTTTTTAGTACAGATGGTGCCCTTTTGCCCGCTAGTGCGAGAAAAGGCTCATTTTACGTCAGGTCCAAAACCTCAGCGGGCCATCTGTACTAAAAAACGTCGTACGAGACACGTGCAAAAAGGAAATCCGTAACTCGTGTCGATTTAAAACACTCCCTTCGGTGTTCATCGCCACACGTTTCGAACTTGTGTCGTAATGTAGGTACTATGTAAATTCGAGAAATTTCAATTTTAATTAGCAAATTTTGACATAACGCAGGCACGACGTTCTATAAACCTAAGCCGTTTTTCACACATTAGATAGGAAGTGCTATTTTCGTTTTGTATTTAATTTGTTATTAAAATCCCGGCCATGAGTCACCCGAAAGGGAAACAAAAGCCGAATGCAAACATTAGTGCAGGGGCGTCTTTTTCTTGAATATTAAAAACATCTGTTCCGATCCCTCCGATGTCTCCCACGCAATAGAAGGGTTAACGAAAGGACCTGTATGGATGCGACTTAAAAAATCACAAGGAAGATGTTTTAAGAGAGAGATTTTTTTAATTATTGTAAAATACAGTCAAGTAGAGCGAATAGTAGTAGAGCAATGATGAAGAATAGGAATACTTTATTTGCTAACTACCTATCTACCAGATTCATAAGAATTAATATTAGGATTCCCAGTTATGGTTATATGGCTAAAAAAGAATACAAATAGATTCCGAAAAATATAAAATCGAATACTTTCGATGATATACTCATCACAAATAATCAGTGATCGGATTAGGTAGTGCCATTTCGCGGGACTTCGGTACGTTATCTTAGTGTGGACATAACTTCTAAGCCCGACATTTAATATGAAAAGTAAAATTTTTGTCCGAAAATTTACAATTTTATCGTTATTTTGTTTACTTTCAGATTGATATTGATAAAAATTAGTCTAATTTTACTTATCGATCATGGTTTTAAGGGTATATTATAGCTAATTTTGTCATATGTGTGCCTTTATTAATGTTTTTCTAGTTGTTAATTTCACACTCGTAGTTAAATGATTGGTTTAATCAATCATTTTTACTTCTTGATCGGACTTTGAGACGCTCTTATTGGGACTCTTTTGGCCGATCTCACTGGACTTTGATTTCGTTCTAACTGGACTGAGGTTCTGGTGGTCTAAAGTAGAGCAGTCATAGAGTTTTCTTTAATAATTGTTTTGCTTCTACTACTGTTAGTAGCAGCTATAAAAACATCAAATAAAAGATGTATTCACAATCACAAAATCCTTTTATTTTTTCATGTTTTTTAAATTTATGACATAACAAGAAAATGTTCTGTAAAAAAATATAAGTCCCAGGATCCCGAGGCTTATCCATGTTAAGTATAATGTTTAAGGTCATTCACCCGAAATGGCACTACCTAATCCGATCACTGCAAATAATATGTAATACATATCAAATAATTATCATTATTAGGTATTTGTGATTATTACAGTCAAGTGCAAAAATGTATATCGAAAAAATCCTCTTATAAATAGGTACGAGTATGTTATGATGTTCTTAGTATATGTTAATAAAATGCACTGGGACATTATTATCTTTTAGTATTTTTATATACACCTTATTTTTCCCTAAAAATATGTCCCAGTGCACTTTAATTCTGTGTAATAAGAACGTCGTAACATATTAATATGTGGATTTTTTCGAAGCATATTTATTTATGCACTGTCCATCATAAAAAGAATACAATATAATTTGTTTACAGATGCTTTAATGACATTTTGATTACTCTTAATCAATATTTTCAGTTCTGAAGACTTATCCACACTAAACTAACATTGCAAATCAGAAAGCGAGACGCAAAAAATTAAAAAAACGGTTTCTTATGCAAATCTCTCGAATATTTATCCCCGATCCAACACGCCGAGTGTTGCCAATTCATTATTAATTGTTTGATTAATAATCCTTTCGCGATTTGGAAAAATTTCAAAAGTTAATTAAACGTATTCATTGGAAGGGTTTTTTCAATGGAATTCGTTAGGAGATTTTGAAATGATTGAAATTTATAACTTTTTTCTGTTTTTAATTGAGTAAGTAATTTTTAAGTCAATTATGATTTTTTGAAATGGATTGTTTCAACAGATATGAAATCTAGCTGTAGATAAAGTGAAAAATATTTTTCATCATACTTGCTGTATAAGCGCGCCATAGTTTACATACGTAGCGGGAGTAATAGAAAAGTAAATTTCCCTAGGGAGTAATAGAAACATCAGTACGTCATTTAATAATATTTTTTCTCTAAAACTTATTTTTTTTTGTCGTCAAGTGTGATGAAAAACATTGTATGCATCACGGTCGGTAAGCGGAATCACTAACGAGAGTGTTAGAAGCCCGACGCCGTAGGCGGAGGGCTTTTAAAGACTCGAGTTAGTGTTAGTACTTACCTCCCTTGATGCACAATGTACTAATGTTTGCCTCGGAGAGAAAGTGGTGGTATTTTTTAAACAATTTGCATGAAGTGAGGCACATTTTGAGGATGATTGTAGGAGCTCAGAACGGATTTTTTTTTATAATTTGTAGCTTGCAACAATTAGATAATTTTTTGTTGTCTAAGGCCATTTCGCCAAACTCTCTCTCTCTCACTCTCGTTGCTCTATCCTTTACCTGAGAAGTCGATGTAGCAATTTGTGCAGACTCTGGCCAACTAGCTTATTAGTAGAAAAAAATGTCCATGCATCACCGCGCCTACATTTTTTGAATTTGTCGCTTTTTTACCAGAATAAGCACACTTTGGCTTTCAAATAAAGGCTTTTTAACTCGTAATTACCTATTTTGATTAATAAATCAGTAAAGCCTCCGAGCGAGTTGGTCTTAGGATGAACATGGATAAGACGAAAATCATGTCAAATTCCCATGTAGCACCAACTCCCGTAATAATCGGAGACTTTACACTCGAAGTTGTAGACGAATATATATACCTAGATACCTAGGACGAACTATTCAGTTAGGTAGGTCCAACTTCGAGAAAGAGGTCAATCGTCGAATCCGACTCGGTTGGGCAGCGTTCGGGAAGCTACGACCAATATTTTCGTCCAATATTCCGCAGTGCTTGAAGACGAAAGTCTTTAATCAGTGTGTGTTGCCAGTGATGACATACGGTACTGAAACGTGGCCGCTTACAATGGGCCTCATAAGAAGGCTCAAAGTCACCCAAAGGGCAATGAAAAGGGCTATGCTAGGAGTCAGCAGCAGAACCAAAGTAACCGAAATAGCTCTCCGAATCGCTAAACTGAAGTGGCAGTGGGCGGAGCACATTGCGCGTAGAACCGATGGCCGTTGGGGCGGGAAGGTTCTTGAGTGGCGGCCACGTACCGGAAGACGTAGCGTGGGTAGGCCCCGCACAAGGTGGACCGATGAGCTGGTGAAGGTCGCAGGAGTCCGCTGGATGCGGGTGGCGCAGGACCGGTCATTAAGGCAATCTTTGGGGGAGGCCTATGTTCAGCAGTGGACGTCTTTCGGCTGATATGATGATGATGATTAATAAATATGTGTAACAGTGATAAAACTATTTAGGGTCACATTATTTTGATTGTAAAACTACAAAGGCAAACGCAGCGTAGGACGTCCACCCACAAGATGGACAGACGACCTTATGAAGGATGCAGGTCGCATCTAACCGGTACAAGTGGAGGTCCAAAGGGGAGGCCTATGTTCAGCAGTGGACTTCTTATGGCTGAGATGATGATGATGATGATGAAAACTACAAAAACAAATATTGGAACATTTTGTAATAAAAAAAATCAAGATTGTTTTCTTTTAAAAATACTAAGGAAGGATACATAAAAATGGACACTAAACTTAATTTAACACTTCTAACAGTCAAAGGTTAAGGTAACCCTTTCGCAGCCGACCGTGACCCTCCGTCTGCTTATTCGCACGTGTCTCAGAAACCATTGTCGATTTTATTCTTAAAGGGTGACTTGAATGGCATTGTGCTGGTAAAAGTTTATTTTTGTAGTCGGATTGAATACAAAGTTATTGGGCAAGGCTGATACAGGGTGAGGTGATCCGTTTTAGGCTGCGTTGCCACCAGAGATGTGCAAGGTTGTGTTTCTATACAAATGACAACTATTAATGACTCGAGCGAGGTGTCATTTGTATGGAAACACATCCTCGCATATCTCTGGTGGAAACGCAGCCTAATAATGTAAGGTGCATTTAGACCAAACGAGCTAATGTTCATTCTATCCCCCACTCTACAAAATTCGTTCGTTACACAGAATTCGTCGAAATTCATTGTTTTCGTGGAGTGGGGGATAGAATGAGCCGCTCGTTTGGTGTAAATCCACCTTAAGAAGTCCCTACCACTTGTCATTTAGAAATAATTATATCTAGACTAGAGTGGCCTAGTGTTACATATACAGTCGACGTCAAAGATATCATTACGGTTTCGGTGCCAAAAATATATTTACACGACCTTAATGTCAAGGCAATAAAGTCATGTAAATATATTTTTGGCACCTAAACCGTAACTATATATTTGACGTCGACTGTACGTACCTACTATGCCGTGTGCCGTGTGGTGACGGCAGTAAGAATACATTTGTCACCACCCCGACTCCTCACGCGGGTGTCGTAAGAGTCGACTAAGGGATTGAAGTGTCACTTACCATTCTTTGATAAAAAATTACTGATGGGCAGCAGCGTCATTACAGTGGACACATTACTGCGATCGCCAATCCGCTTGCCCAGCGTGGCGATTATGGGCATTTACCTCCTAATGCTGCTATACGCATAGTTAATAGGAGAGGCCTAACGTCCAGCAGTGGACTATCATAGGCTGATGATGTGTGTGATGTACGTACTATATCTATACTGTGGTAGAATTGTTACGGAACCCTAAAAACGCGAAAGAGCGCGGTTCAATAATCCATGGCGAGTAACATCTTGAATCTTTGATATTCGTGATATCACGTAGAGTAGGGACGACACAGAGCTCTGACATTTTCTCATGACAGTAGACGATATACTCCAATCGCTTAGTCGACTCTTACAAAACCTGCAGCTTAGCCAAAAGCCAAAAGATAAATAAATAAATATCTTGGGACATCTTACACAAATCGACCTAGTCCAACGGTAAGCTCAATTAAGGCTTGTGATGTGGATACCAGGCGACGATATATATAATAGATAGATACATATAGATACTTAAATACATAGACAGCCATGACCAAGGAACAAACATTTGTGATAAATAAATACACAAAGAATGCCCTCGCCGGGATTCGAACCCGGAACCTCCAGCTTCGTAGGCAGGGTCACTACCACTACCAACTAGACTACGGAGGCTGACAAATCATAATCATATGCCATTCTGAAATCGTATATGATAAGCGATCATAATAATGTATGAAAATGATCACGTGATAATTATTTAGTACGAATCTGTAATTCTCACTGTCACTTATCGCTTATCGTATACGATTGCAGAATGGCATTTCGTCTAGGCTTACTGGGAAGAGTTGGGGTGGTGACAAATGTATTCTTACTGCCGTCACTTAATAGTCAAGTCACTGACCATTCGTTTATAGAAGGTTGGTGATGGGCAGCGTCATCAATCCTGCTACCGCGAACATCGAAGTTCGCAAATTTCGAGGATTTTTCTCCGTCACTCTAATGACGTCTTCGTTGGACTGACAGAGACAAATCCCCGAAAATTGCGAACTTCGGTGTTCGCGGCAGGGCCGCTGGTCATCATAGTAAATCATCATCATCATCATCATCATCATCACACACTGCTGTCGTCACCAACCCGTTTACCCTGTGCGGCAATTTATGCGTGCCTAATGCATAAGAAAGGTCCATTAAAAATGACTAATGTACTCCTAAAATATTCCCAGTTCAGCTTCAGCATACACTTAAAGCCAAGCCGAACCAGATACGTGTGCGTGACGTGCGTGTTGTACCGTTTGTAATTTCATATTAGACAACACACCGCTTGCGTGGCGAGCACGCGCGTTACGTGAAGCAGTTTGTCATCTATAATGACATATCTGACGCTACAACGGGCAAGCCAGCACCACGCGTACGTGGCTCAGCCTTTAACCTCGTAAGGCCCAACGTCCTATTTTTAGGACAGCAAAATTTACTAATAACAATTTCAAAAAAATATGAATTTTATTCTGTAGGTTCCAAAATTAAAAATAAAATGTCCTTATATATATATATATACCAAAGAAAAATGACCAAGATCACCTACGTCCGAGGTGGGGATCGAACCCACGTACTCAGCTTTCGCGGCTGATGCCTGTACCCCTCGGCCACTCGGTCTTAGCAACCACCGGTCAAATTTCTCGGGTATATGCAATCCCTTACAAGGCTAGGCGCCTTTGAAATTTATAATTTATATAGTATTAAGTAGTGTGAGTAGTCACACTACTTAAGAGACTGGAGAAAAATTAAAAAGTACAAATCAAAATATTTAGTTAATTAATAATTTGATTTGTGTTTTCGCAATATGTTAATATGTCCTTTTTTTAGGACACTGCGTTATTAAATTTCACTTGTCCTAAAAATAGAACGGGCCTTACGAGGTTAAAGTTTCACCCGCCTCTGTGCCTCTCTACTCTGCCACCTATTATCGAAATGCACATCGCGGTTTCGTAAGGGTTGAACATTCTAAGCCGCCCACGCTATCTCTACCACCATCAACACCTTTACTCCTACGACTTAAGGCTCAAAATGTACAAACGAGCGGTACACATAAAGTTGCACTTCGATATTTATGATGCCATAGCTATTTGCATTACCGAAATTGTACTTCTGTACATTTGTACCATTGTATGGGTTTGTATGGATTTAGGGGGGATTAAGGGGTTGGTTATTGGGACGATTTCAATTTTTGTAAGGACTTTCGATACTTGAAGAAGCCGTAGATAAAATAAATGAGTTGTGTAGCAATTCCCTTTAAGTGTTTCTGCAAATGTATTGCTATGATTTGATGTTTCACCGCGTGGTGATGGCAGTAAGAAATTCGTCACGACTTCAACTCTTCCCTTGGGGTGTCCTCCAGCACTGTAGACCAGAGTGGTGGAACGGAAGCAGACGTTGAGGTCTAAATAAACAAGTATAGAGCCGCATTCGGTCAGCGGAAACCGGTATGGAACTCCTCTACCTTGACAAGAAGAACTAAAGTGAGGGTCTTCAACTCCAATAAAGGTCGTGTTACTGTACGGGTGCAAAAGCTGGTTCGCGAAGACCTAACAGCAAAACTTCAAGTGTTTATGAACAAATGCTTAAGGCAAATACTGCGCATCTTTTGGCCTAACTGCTCAGCTATAGAGTATCACCAGGCAAACACCCATACAGACGGAGATACAAGCATGAAAATGGCGTTGGATTGGCCATTTTTACAAGAAGCTTAACAATCACATGTCCAAAATAGCCCTGAACTGAAAGATGCCCGGCAAGCGGAAGCGTGATCGCCCTAAATTCACTTGGCGCCGATCCGTGGAGCAAGAGATGAGGTGAAATGAGGTGTGTTGGGTATGGGGTGGAATGAGGTGACCCAAACTGCCCAGGACCGAAGCCAGTGGAAGAAATACGAGCCCTACACCCCAACAGAGGGTAATAGGATGGAAAGAAGAAGATGGTCGCCACAGAATTAGATTTGGATAGAAGAAACAATTTCATTCATTTGTATGGCGGCCGAGCGAGTCAGATTTAGTATTGAAGTTGTTACTTGCCTATGATTTTAAATATGTCCTCAGCCCCTTGAGTATTCATATTTTTTTGTGTTGTTGCGATTAATATTACTTAAGGAGGAATTATTAATGTTTTTGTTCACTTCAACTTACAAAATTTGACGCCCGAAAGCTGCAAGCTGCGATTAAAGACGGACAACTCAGTGGATTTCACTGAGTTTATTTGACACGCTAAGTAGATACGTTTGCTTGATCTATGGTATATATGACATCTGTGATGGTCGCTCTGATATATCCGATGGCGACTGTACATAATACATGCAGTGGCCTAAAGCGATCAGACGCCCTCATCGCTGAGTCATTGTTTTAGTCATTACTTAATCAACGTCATTATATTCTTCAAAAAAATGCCCTCAACGTAGTTTTAATGGGAAATTAGAATTAATGGCTAAGAAGTGATAGATACGGCAATGAGAAATATCAACTATTTACTTATGTTTATAGATACATAGTTTCACACCGGATGTGTGTTTTCATCACTTAGTCACGATTTTTTTCTACATACCTATTTAAGTAGGTATCTGTTTGTTTATCCAAAACAGAACACTTAGACAGGTACTTTTAAATAAATATTTCATTACACCTGTTCGCTAAGTGCGCCAATGCGCTGAGGCGATGCGCGCCGTAGATGCGTCATTGCGCCCTAGGGCAATCAAGGATTTTCATACAACATCACGTCGCACTAGCGCTCCGCGCCGGGATTCTGTTATAAAAATGATAAATTTAAGTCATCCCTGATTTTGAGACATGATTTAGACCATTTTAGAGTAGTTTTGTGAAAATATAACATATTGTTTTATTTTCTTTTTTTGCCTCACAGGTGTGAAGAAAAACATTGTGTGTCCCACGGACAGTACAAGAATTATGAACGCCCGCGCCTTCGGCTTGGGTTTTACTTCACACTCGTTCACAATTTCTTATTTACCGCCCTTAATACAAAATGTACCTACTAATTAGATGTCATACACCAAAGAAAAGGACAACAACCGCGAAAGCTGAGGACGTGGGTTCAAATCCCACTCCGGCGTTGGTAAACTTCTGTATTTTACATATGAAATATAATATTTAAAGATAGTGTTCTATTTCGGATATTAAAAAACAACATATTAATATATAGCATCATACAGATACTTAAGTACATAGAAGGTTCCTAATTTTCTGTCCGTGTCATGATTATTATTATTATTAGTTTATATTTTTACCGCGTCAGTTCTACCCGTTTACCGACTACTTCTCGAATGCAACAATTAACGCACGATGATGCGGGCGCAGTGTCGATGCACCCGCTGCAACTTGCAAGATGAACAATCATCTCAATGGCTTCGATTGTTTTATTTTCACAGTTTTATTCAAATGCCTATTGTTTTGTACTTAATAGTATGGGTTGATTTTGGGGACATTTTAGAATACCCCTTGGTATTTTAAAATAAAAAGTATGAATCAATACATTGGGAAAGTTTCTAACACTAATTGATGAGTTATGGAATAATTGTTGGTAGTCTAAGGGTGCATTTAGATCAAACGAGCATTAGCTCATTCTATCCCCCACTCTACGAAATTCGTTCATTACACAAAACGTGATTCGTCCAAATTCGTTGATTTAGTAGAGTGGGGGATAGAATGAGCGAATGCTCGTTTGGTCTAAATGCATCTTAGGGTCAAGCATATTTGTTTATCATTTTTTTGTTTTTTACTGACGAGCAGTATAGTAATTATGTATAGCAAATAAATATAAATAAATAAATCTAGAGTAAACCCCCATTAGGAAAAACATAGCCAATAAAGTACTAGCCCCAACTCGTAGTGCCATCCGTTGAGTAAGATTCCCGGAAGAGGTTTCATCCTCGTTTTATTGAATCGTCTTCAAAATAATATAAGGCCTTTAAACCAAAACAGCAGAACCAATGTAACCGATATAGCCGTTGGCCGTTGGGGCGGAAAGGTTCTCAAGTGGCGGCCGTCACCGGAAGGCACGGCGTGGGCAGGCCCCCACTAGGTGGACTGTTGACCTGGTGAAGGTCGCAGGAGTCTTCTGGATGCGGGTGGCGCAGGACCGGTCATTGTGGCAATCATTGGGAAGGCCTATTTTCAGCAGTGGACGTCTTTCGGCTGATATGATGATGAAGATAATGATGTTAAGGCCTGCAGCACCTCAACAACTGCATACTGCATTTCAATAAGCTTGCTTTAAAAATAAATAAGAAAACTGTCAGCCCTGTTTCCTCCCAGCTACCGGCGACCATATTTCATAGCATTGTCCCGCTTCCTCGCCAGATGTCATTCACATTCAAATATCTCCTTATTATATTTAGATCATGTTTTTTGTAACACCTTATTGTTAGAGAGCCGATACATTTATAATGATACCAATATATTTTGGCCTATGGATTTTATAGGACGGTGAGTAGTTAGGATAGCCTATGGACGCTTGTAACTTGAGAAGTGACACAAGTTGCCGACCCTTTGAAATAGAAGCACCCGCACATCAAAAGTGGTCTACGTTCAGCAGTGGACTGAGATACGAGTCCACTGCTGAACGTAGACCACTCCTATTTAAATAAATATCTTCTAAATAAATATCTTGGGATATATTATCTTACACAAATCGACTTAGTCCCACGGTAAGCTCAATTAAGGCTTGTGATGTGGGTACCAAGCGACGATATATAACAGATAGATACATAAAGGTACTTAAATACATAGACAGCCACGACCAAGGAACAAATATTTGTCATAAATAAATACACAAATAATGCCCTCGCCGGGATTCGAACCTGGAACCTCCAGCTTCTTAGGCATGATCACTACCAACTAGGCTACGGAGGCTGATATGACATCCAATATTTATAATTATAGTCAAAGCTCAAGTACAAAATGGTTGCTCGATATAGTTTGGTAGCAGCAATGGACAGATCTAAGTGAGATGACAGATTTTTTGTTACGTCACTCTGAGGCACTGGTCTCACCGTAAGCTATGAACTATGGGCTATAAACACGAACAAAAGATACGCACTCCCGGATAAAAAAATAGACACGTCGATACTCGCCCGGCGGTGATAGCTGATAGCTGGGCGAGTATCGCAGTGTCTCTTTTATTTATACGGGAGTGCGTATCTTTTGTTCGTGTTTATAGCCGATAGTTCATAGCTTAGTAGCTCGCAGTGAGACCAGTGCCATATAAACACTATTGTCACAGTCTTGAATTGAAAATTAGTATTGAAGCGGCTTCTTTTATTTGAAGTGTTAATATACTCTGTTCAACCATAGCTGTCAGTAAAATAAGGCGGCAAGTTCAATTTTCTTACAGAGAGAACTCTATACGCCTACATTTTTTGAATTAGTCTCCACTTTTTACTGACAGCGATGGTTGTAAGGTTATGTTTTTTTGGATAGAATGAGCGAATGCTCGTTTGGTCTAAATGCACCTTAAGGTCAAGCATATTTGTTTACCCTGTTTTTTTTTACTGACGAGCAGTATAGTAATAATTATGTTTAGCAAATAAATATACTTAAATAGTAAATAAATCTAGAGTAAACCCCCATTGGGAAAAACATAGCCAATAAAGTACTAGACCCAACTGGTAGTGCCATCCGTTGAGTAAGATTCCCGGAAGAGGATTCATCCTCGTTTTAAGGTGCGTTCAAACTAAAAGAGCATTCGCTGTTCTAACCTCCCAATCTACGAAATTCGATCGGTACACAAAACGTGATTGGTTGATTTCGTAGAACGGGCGCTAGAACAGCGAATGCTCTTTTGGTTTAAACCTTAAGTGAATCGTCTTTAAATAAGGCCTTTAAACCAAAACAGCAGAACCAATGTAACCGATATAGCTCTATCATTAAACTGAAGTAGCCGCGGGCGGGGCACATTGCACGTAGAACACGATGGCCATTGGGGCGGAAAGGTTCTCGAGTGGCAGCCACATACTGGAAGGCACAGAGTGGGCAGGCCCCCACAAGGTAGACTGTTGACCTGGTGAAGGTTGCAGGAGTTCATCGGATGCGGGTGGCGCAGGACCGGTCACTGTGGCAATCTTTGGGGGAGGCCTATGTTTAGCAGTGAACCTCTACCGGCTGATATGATGATGAAGATAATGATGTTAAGGCCTGCAGCACCTCAACAACTTACTGCACTTCAACAAGCTTGCCTTAAAAATAAACAAGAAAACTGTCAACATAAATCAAATTTGTATTGAGTGCCTAGTCTTCGAATATTTATAAAAAATATACACAAATATGAAGTTAAACCGTTGATCTTTTTTGAGATACAATATTTTTTCAATTTAATTAAAATTATTTACACCTTTGTAAAACATTAAATAATATTTTGCCATAATATACCGATATTAGACCGAAGCAACAAAAAGTCTTCTGGCTGAACAATTTCTTTATCAGTTATCACAAAATCATTCAAACATCCAAATTCTTAGATGTCCCTAGTTACCCCTTAAAAAATGATGCAATCCATTGACAACCATTAAAAGGGTTGAAAATGAAAGTACAACCCTTTGCACCCTACATTACCATACGCTACACCTTGTCTTCATACAATGTCAGAATGACGTAAATATCAACAGCTGTCAAAGATATCCGCCATTTTGGAACGGAACGTAATTTGAATTTCTTATTCGCTTTTTTAGAAATCGAAAGTGTATTTGTTCCTGTTTTTTTGTGAGATTGATCATTCTTGATAAGTAAACGTGTGGTATCAGTGTACGTTAATGTTCAAGGTGATAAACAGCTGGTACAAATGTAGTAACATTGTTATTTTTTTAAGGCATCGTTTTTTAATATCAACATCTTCGAAGATGGTATATCTGTGAGATAAATATTAGCTTTATATACTTACTCAGGTTTTGTTATACGTAGAAAAGCTTTATTTTCTCGCAGGTCGGCCTCCGGCCTCGCAGGCTACCGCGCCTCTATGGAAAGCTCCAGGCCTTCGGCCCTACGCGGAGCTCGGCCTGCAGCCTTCGCTGGCATTCGAAGCGAACCGTTTGCTTATTAAGACAGTTAAGAAGGGCAGTTTCACCGCGTGGGCTCGCCTGTCGGGCCTTCGGCCCTCGGGCTCGCGCGGAAAGCATCTCAATCGTGACGCTTCGGGCCTTCGGCCCTACGCGGAGCTCGGCCTTCGGCCTTCGCGGGCTTGACGCCTCGCCATCGGGTCTTCGGCCCTCAGACTCAGCTTATTAAGATACAGGGGTTGTTGAACGCTTGGTAGCTCGATTTGCTCGGACCCATTCTTTGCAAGCTTCCAAGATTAAGATGATTTTCATTAAAAAAATCTGAGCTATAAAGCATATCAAGTTTAGGTAGATATATACCAAACGAGCGAATGCTCATTCTATTCCCACTCTACAAAATTAGTTCGCTACACAAAACGTAATTCGTCAATACTCGATTTCGTAGAGTGGGAGATAGAATGCACATTTACTTGGCAATAATTAACCCTTAAATGCATGACCTAACAACAATTAATTCAAATTTGAATTGTGAGATGCTGTCAATAGAGTCCAGAATACATGATGCATACATACATCACTATGCATTTAAGGGTTAAATCAGTTTTTCAAAAATAGGTAAGCTATAAGTCACAAATAATTAAGTTATATTTTTACTAAAAATGTACCTACCCAGAAGATAATTAAATCGGTCATTACCATTTACAAGAACCGTTTATATCACGTACAGATGATAAAACAAAATTTTAAAATTCAATTGAATCAGACATAACGCGATCCGATTGAACCCAGAGACCCGTCAAAAATAATTTATTATCTATCAGAAAATAATTGTTATAATTACTTATGCAACAGCGCGCTATCTCCCCCCTAGTTATATTTTTTATTATTCAAATTCACTAATGACGAAGTCTTTTGTCGCTGGGTGTACCCATGTTCGAACATTGCATTGTAGTTTTATTATTTAGGTTTACGCTTGACCTCTGATTTTGGGTACTGTGTTTTTGTTGGGTTTATAAATTTGCAGTTTCACGTAATTTTTATTCGCAGAGACACGGAAACTTCAGAGGCAAGTAATTTTTCATCACACTCGCTTTCTAATAAGCGCGCCATTGCTTGCATGCATCGCGGGAGTAATACTTCACTTTACTTCACTTTTTTCAAATATATTTTGTTTATAACTATTTTTTTTTCGCAAGTGTGATGAAAAATATTGTATGCATCACGGTCGGTAAGTGGAATACTAACTCGATTTATTAAAAGCTCTCCGCCTACGGCGTCGGGCGTCTAACACTCTCGTTAGTAGTACCGTACTTACCTCCCTAGATGCAAAATTGACTATTATTTTAGGTACCATTGGAATCACTTTAATCTTATGTGTTTTATTCTATTAAATGGTTTTATTCTCAAACTGTTCTCTTTTAGTATCTACTATGGCAGGTTTTTTAATTATTTACGCAATTAGTTCTTTGCAACCTCATTTTATCCTTTATTATTTTCGTTCATATATATAAATTCTATATCACTGTTATAGAATTTATCTACATCCATATCATAAGTTGTCTACAATATGTTTAGCGGCGGTAAGCAAATAGCCTACTTTAAGAAATCTGTATCTGTGGGTGTATCATAATTTTTACTTTACGATATCGGCAACCGATATCTTAATCACAATTAAATTTCGAACATTCTGTTAAAAAGAAAAAACACACTTTAACTTCGATTATCGAATTAATCGATTTGTAATTTCATTCACATTAAAATTCATATTCCATACATTCTTCTAAATGTCGAATACTGAGAATCGATTTGAGAATCGATATCGACTCAAGACCTTACCTGGTTTATGAATAAAAAAAAACTAATGTCAGTTCAGTCATTTGTTTTGTTTGAATTGTTTCAAACAAGGAGGTTGGAGGGTTGCCTATAGGTTACACACTAAAGAGGTCCGTGCTCTGTGGTTTCAAACATACAACTTTTTTGGACTGTTGACTTGAAAGTTAAATATTATTGAGTTCGTTGTGAAATATTTACACTGAAAAATTATTTATGACGACGAAGACAGTGATGTTGAAATGTGTGAAACACCACCAGAAATCCGGGACGCCGCTACAACCGTGACCAATAATTTGCTGCCACAAAAATAAACATATTGTAGAAAACTTATTATATGCATGTAGATAAAGTTATGTATGTGACTGTACATAATTAGGCATTAAACACTCGTGTGATCTTATTATGAAACTCGCCTACGGCTCGTTTCATAAAACCACACTCATGTTTAATGCCTCTTATTATGCGCCAGCCACATAAATAACTATTATAGATATGGTAATAAATTGTTACTTATGTTTAGATTTTTTAACTTAAAAACTGCCAAATTCAATCGGGTCTTTCATGATCAGGAATCAGGACAGAAATTTATTTTGACAAGCAAACAAATTTCTATACGGACCTAAATTCAAACATCAAAAATCGAACGCGTGTTCCAATACCAAAGTTCATTGTTTAAATATTTGAATGTTCCATTTTTGAATGTGATCCATCTTTTATGATTACGTCAAAAATAACTGTTTTGCATATGAACGGAACTTCGGGATATTGTCTGAGTGTTTGGTTTTATGCTCTATGAATGTTTTTTTTTTATGAATTGGGGCAGTGAGCCAAAGTCAATAGCACTTTTATGCCTGTACCTTTTATGATCTATAAAATGGGATCAGAATTCTAAAGAGTTATGATAGAAGGGTGTTTTAAGATGTTCGAGATGCATTTGTGATAATAACTTTTTGTAGAAGGAAGCCCATGGTTGATTTAATTGTTGTAATTAAAGATAATATTACAATCACATACATTCAGACACACAAACTGTTTTTAAACTAGCGTGGATGTAAGGCTACATTCACGCTAGTATCTTCTACTAATGAACAACGATAATAAACCTTATCTGTCAGTAAGGCAGTTACTTTGACAGCATACTCGATGACCGCTTTAGTGGCTGCTGGCATAGTAGGCATGACAATATAGGACCACTTAGTGGTTCTTCGCGTTCCAAGGGTTGAATTTTAATTTCTTAACCGATTTCTACATGAAGACTTTAATTTAGCACTTCGCTATAATTCACGCATCGCAATATGCAAAAAGAGTGATTTTTACCGGAGCCCTATTTAAGGGCAGCCGCCCACTCGGAGCCACTCGTTACTAACAATGCACCATATATTATCCGTTTCCGGTAGACTGGTGAACGGTAAAGACTGCCAAGATACGAAAAACGATTATTTAGTTACAACAATCACTTAAAACTTGTGTGTTCATCCTTAGTTCCTTTAATTAGTTTCACAAAAACTTTCTAAAAAACTTCTTTTTATGGAAGGTGCAAGCATATTCCTTGCCCTTACGCCGCGGCCACGACATCGGTCTAAGGCGACCGGCTTAGCGGAAAACTTATGGTGCTCCCTCTCGTACCCATATCGGCATCCCGCTCCAACTTATGGATTCGCTCGCCGCTGGTCGCCTTAGAGCAATGTCGTGGCCGGGGCATTAGAGTATGGTCAAAAGCGCCTAGCCTTGTAAGAGATTGCATATTTCCGGGAAAATTGACTGGTGATATTACAAATATTATGAATAAATAATATAAATCGTCGCTCAGTACCCTCTGGTCCCACACCAGAAGCCTTAATTGAGCGTACCGGGGGAAATCAATTTGTGAAAGATAATCCCATGACATAATATAACATTATCAGCCTATCTCAGTCCACTGCTGGACGTAGGCCTCTCCTACTAACTATGCGTATAGACGAATTAGGAGGTAAATGCCCATAATCACCCAGCGTATTAGCGATCGCACTAATGTGTCCACTATGATGACGCTGCTGCCCGTCATCAATCAAATCAAAGAATGGTCAGTGACACTTCAATCCCTTAGACGACTCTTACGACTCCCGCGGGAAGAGTTGGAGTGGTGACATGTATTCTTACTGCCGTCACCACACGGCAATAATGATAATAATATATGGCACTGAAATCAACCCTTTCGAATAGGTTGTCTTCCCACACACTTGTCTTTGGTTTCCGGTGGCCGCATCTGTCTCGCTCATGCGCGCGCGCATGCAGCCCTCTCGCTCGCACATCACATATCAAGATCATTACCAGGTGATACAGATTTGTTGAGTATAGATTTTGTTACTATGCGTGGTTGAATTACGTTTTTAGTACAGATGGTGCGTTTTTTACGCACTAGTGCGAGAAGTGGCTCATTTTGTGTCAGAAAAACGTACGATACAAGTGCATTTTTTTAAATGATAAATGAAAACACAATCGAAGGGGGTGTTTTAAATCGACATGAGTTACGAAATTCCTTTACGCGCGTATTTTTCCTTTCATTGGAAACCTAAAAAAACGTTTCGTACGAATCGTCATTGTCATCAACACATCTCAACCCACTGCTGAACATAGGTATATCTTGTTATCTACGCGTTTAGGTGCATTAGGAGGCAAATTACCATAACCGCACACTTAATAGTAATATATAGTCTGTGGGAACTGAAGTTGTCCTAGTTTTTTTTTTTTATTAAAAATATTGAATAATCACCAAATAAAAAAATCTAAAAACCGACTTCAACCAATTTCTCCAAGATCCCATCATCAGACCCCGATGTGGTCCAAAACGAGACCATCTATTCTACTATACCCGATCGATTAAAAAATAATTGAAAATCGGTTCACGATTCCCGGATACAAAAAAATCAGTCGAATTAAGAACCTCCTTTTTTGACGTCGGTTAGTTAGTTAGTTATACTGGGCTTTTTCCGCAACTCGACAACCATTGTGGCTTTTTTGCGTGATAGCGAGGTAGCCCTATTCCAACCATCCAAGCTCCTCCACGAAACTCAGTGTATGTTTCAGGTTGCTAAATGCCTCCTTTAGTGTATGTGGAGTCCCCAAGTGCCTACTCCTGTATACCTCTACCTGTTTACAATCTAGAAGAATATGTTTTGCTGTTTCCTCCTCTTTCATGCAGGCCCTGCACATAGGACTATCTGTCTTGCCCATATTGTGCAGGTGTTTGTTTAAAGTGTTGTGTCCCCTGATCAATCCTACTATTTTCCTCAGTTTGTGTCTGGGCGTTCGTAGTAGGGTTTTCGTGAGTTTACAGTTGAACTCGGGTAGTACTTCTTTGGTTTGTCTGCAGGAGACCAGGTCGTTCCAGCATTACATTGACGTCGGTTAAAAACGTAGGTAATGACAATTCACGATATATATCTCCGATAACGCCCGATTACCACCGATCATTACCAGCGCGCGCGCGTCATTTGTCACCGCTAATGGTAAAGGATTGACTTTGACAGTTTTTGGCAAGGATTATGGCAAATATGGTAATGAGATTAGTCTTGGGAACATGCGTGTCATTTGTAAAAATAATCTTGGTTGCCATTCTGACGGGAAGGGAAACAGGATAATACATATCTTAAACTTTATTTAATTATAAAAATCACAGGTACATACACAATTAAATTTAAAAAGTATAACTTATCTAAAACTAGATAAAAACTAAAATAAAATCTAAAACATGCCCCTGCGGCATGGTACCCAGGACGCTGGATTGCTAAGCTAATGCGTTGAGCGAGGAAGCTGCCAGCTCTTGGGTCTCCCGTGGCGTCTCTGAGTCTCTTCGATAGGTCTTTGAAGCGCTAGAACCCACAGACCAAAGGTTTCGACGCCGAAAAGAACGAAATTTTATTCGGCGCCGAGACCACTGTATTTTCCCGCCTTGGATTTTTCTTAAACTGAATATGTTCGACAGTACTCGGTCGCTATAAAGTCAATCCTGACAATGTTCAATACATTATCTGTCAACGTCACTTTTTGACACATAATGTACTAAAATGACAGCTGTCAGGATTGACTTTATAGCGACCGAGCACTGTAGTATCAAAACTATTAGTTCCCATGACAGAAAGTGTGACCATCCTAAGGTTTATAAACCGGTGAAGTGCGAGTCGGACTCGGGCGCAAAGGGTTCCGTACCATTATCAATTTATTATTAAAAAAATACAGTTAAATCAACCTACCTCAAAAACTATAGGAGATAATTTAATCAAACCAAAAATCGTTGATAGAGTTTATTAATGTGCATAACATATATTTTTTTCAGAATTTTATATTGCGTAGTTTAAAAAATAGCGGGGGGGGGGACATTTTTCAGACTTTGAGACCTGATATCTCGAAAACGATTTGCTTAAATAAAAATGTGATGTATAAACCTTCATATCATTTTCAAAGACCTTTCTATTAATACCCCACACGCTTATGTACAACTAAAAAAAAATTCTATACCTCAGTTACATGTATGGAGGGCCCCCACCCCAATAGTTTTTTTTACAATTTAGTATCACATTCCTGTAGCGGTTCATACAACACATATCCTTACCAAATTTCGTTACTGTAGCATTTATAGTTTCCGAGTAAATTGGCTGTGACAGACGGACAGACGGACAGACGGACATGACGAATCTATAAGGGTTCCGTTTTTGCCATTTTGGCTACGGAACCCTAAAAACGCTATGTCCATGGGCCTCAGTTCCTGCTTTCCATCAGGTGGGCTGAGAGCTCAGTTGTCTACCTTCGTCACATTAAAAAAACTTCCCGCCAAAATTGTAAGTGAAATATATTGGAGCATTCCATGAAAACGTGTAATTAAATTAGTGTAATTAAACGTAAATTAGTAAGCTGAGTTAGGCACTGGTCTCACCGTGAGCTACTAAGCTATGAACTGTCAGCTATAAACACGAACAAAAGATACGCACTCCCGTGTAAATAAAAGAGACACGGCGATACTCGCCCAGCTATCAGCTATCACCGCCGGGCGAGTATCGCCGTATCTCGTTTTTTTTCATAGGAGTGCGCATCTTTTGTTCGTGTTTATAGCCCATAGTTCACAGCTTAGTAGCTCGCGGTGAGACCAGTGCCTTATGATATAATAATAACATATCTAGGTTTGACAGTGTTTAGGTACTAGCAACTAGCATTTTTTTTATTACGATAGCTACTACTACCATAACGACATGTAAGTGACAAAAAGTATATGTTTTCAAGGAATGCTCCAATTTCAGTGGTCACACTCTACAGGTGCATTTAGACCAAACGAGCATTCGCTCATTCTATCCCCCCACTCTACGAAATCAAGGAATTTCGACGAATCACGTTTTGTGTAACGAACGAATTTCGTAGAGTGGGGATAGAATGAGCACTTGCTCGTTTGGTCTAAATGCACCTTACAACTGCGATCACCAACGCGCCTGCCAAGCGTGGCGATGCAACCCCTTCTGAGGGAAGCCTATGTCCAGCAATGTCTGTTTGATAACGATTAATATTCAACTAGTATACTATCTAATTACCAACAACATGCTCTATGTAAACACCGTGTTACTCTACAAATCTTCACCCGCAAAAACTATACTAATGACTACCGCTATTAACTAATAACCAGTGATTACGTAGTCGGCAATTACTACAGGTGTCAGCGACACGCGAACCGATCAAAGCGCATCGTTTCTAGACTTTATATACCTACTAGATTATTTAAGTCTGCATGGAAAAAAATTGCGGCAGAGATGGGATCCGGGCATTTGTACGGTCGAGGAATTTAATTTCCTACCCATTTCGTACCTTGTCATAGTAGCTATAATATGACAGTCCTAGCAGCTTTCATACTTGATGGTCACTGTGACAAGCTACGAAATGGATAGGAAATTAATTCCTCGACTGTATTTGGGTGAATCAAATTTTTTCTGTCTGTTATTGGCATAGTGGATAGTATACCTGAGTCACGCTGGTTTTATGCAAAATTATGCTACTTAAACTAAACAAACATGCATTTTTCTGGTGTTAATAAGCCCTTTCCTTAATGGTCCACCCACAATCATGGGCTACATGCATGTTCGCATAATTCAAGTAGCATAATTTTGCATAAAACCAGCGTGACTCAGGTGTACTATCTTCTATAGCAATAACTGACAGAAAAAATTTGATTCGCCCAAATACAAAAGCGTAGATAATTTTGATGTTATGTTTTATTTTAATATTGTATAATTATGATGATTCGAAATTTCTTGTTGATTTGATACTTTACTGACTGTAAGGTGTACCTTTTCATGTTACATAATCGAAATATGCGTAATATATTAAAAAATACCTTTCAAAAGCGCAACAATACTCTCGAATCCATCAATTCGAGCACCATCAATTAGAGTAACTCAATACGGTGTCACATTAAAATGACGAGCGCACTAATGGGTTCCAAATTTGAAATTCAAATAGATTCGAATGGATCGGAAGCATCGGACGGATTGCGGCGTTTGGACGGTTGCGTTCGAAATTCGAATGTTTTATTTTTTATTGAATTCAAGGTTGCCAGTTATTGATGTTTATGAGTGGTTTTGGTGGTTTAGTGAGTGATACGGCATTATTTGTAGTAAATTGATTTGCAAAACCGTCATTGCCAAATTATTAGAGAAACCTTACAGAAGTATAATAAAAGTATAATTAAAATTTTATATGATAATAATAATAAAATTTATGCCTTATATAAAACGTGATTTCGTAATATAAATCGTCGGCTGACAAGGAAAACTCACTTTAAAAACTGTCACTGCTCTTATGTCAGTATTAAATCAGAACTGAGATAAGAGCTTTATTTCAAGTAGGTATTTGTTACTTAGTGAGTTTTGCTTGTCAACTGACGAAATAAGCTTCAGACTTCTAAAAACAGGGTTTTCAAATTATTTGACGTATTTTTCTTATAAACTGTTGTAAATATGATAAATAAAAAAAAAACTACTTATGTGTAGATACTCGGTCCAACAATCTCTGTCTGTTAAAAAGTCGAAAAATGCAATTTTTTTAAGTATAACCAACTTCACACCTTTATTTTTTGAATTTGCTGCCTTTTTCCTGACATAGGTAGTTTAAATTATGAATATTAGATGTCATATATAGTATTAAGTAGTGTGACTACTGGGGAAAATAATATAAAAACTACAAATCAAAATTTTTAGTTAATAAATAATTTGATTTGTATTTTCACAATACGTTCAATAGGTAGTTTACTTAAAACAATGTTTCATTTGGTAAACTTAAAAATAAGTATACGCCGTATTCTGAGATACACTAAGCATTAGGCCAATAATAAAATCAACAAATCTCCTCAGCTCCAAAGCTGATCTAACTTTCCCGAGCGAGGCGAGGGTCGCTAATCGAATCTTCGGCTGAAAGGCTTTTGTAGTCCCCAGACTGACCGATCACTGCGTGACGTCAGAGATGTCCTGCGATTTTTGGCGTCGATAATATAATTAGGATGTTTTAGGCTTACGCCGAATAATAAAATAGAATGACCCTGCCTACGAAGCTGGAGGTTCCGGGTTGGAATGAAGGCGAGGGCATGATTTGTGTATTTATTTATCACAAACATTTGATCCTTGGTCGTGTCTGTCTATGTATTTCAATATCTATATGTATCTATCTCAATAGTGCCCATCTCAATAGTAGTGTTCCATCATCAATAGTGATTTTTGTTAAATATATTATTATAACGGCAACAGGGTGTTTACTAATGTCATTCACTTTTATAAAATGGTAGAGAGCCCTTCCCACGTGGGTCCGATTCACACTTGACCAGTTTATTTTCAGTTAGAGTCTCTTATCTGTAAGCTTCCCCTTTTGAAACTCGGCTGTTTTTGATGCTCTAAGGGTCAATAGCAAAAAAAAACAAAGTAAATCAAAACAAAAATCGTCATTCGCGTCATTTGTGTTACGAAAGTTGGTCATATTAATTATAGTATGTACTCTGTCCAACAATCTTGCTGTCGAAAAGGCGTCAAATCTTCTCGTCAAGGCGTCAATCCTCTTAAAAAAAAACTGTCGATTTTTTTCATTGCCTAAAGTCGTTAGAGAAAATTTTACTACGTAATACAAAAATTATGACGTTTAATTTTGTTTTCGTTAAAGGCCTAAATCTGATTGAAAAGTCAATCTTCGAATTGTTATACCTATTTATTTTGTTTATAATGTTTACAATAATATACCAAGCATGCTGCTGCACACAAGCATGTCGTGTGTACCTATTTATGTCTTTAGGCGCCCTTTCTCTAAAGAAAACAAATGTGTAAAAAAATACCCGGACTATTTTGTATTTTCTCACATTAAAATGGAATTGACTGACTTCCAGGCATATAACAACGTAACACCAACACCTGGTTAAACCATTTTTTAAATACTAAACAGCATACAAAAATTACTGTACCATGTAATTCGTATTGATGAATCTATCGATTTGCTTCGCGCTGGCAACATCATTAGTGACATAAAAAAGAAAAAAAACGTATCGAATCGGGAGATACTTTCAAAAACTCGTATTTATTCTTGACTTTGAATTTAGAATTTATTCCGTTACAATATAGTTGAATTTGGAAATTAAAAGAGACGTCAAGCATTTTGAGAAGGTTAAAGTTCGAAATCTGAAATCGAAAGAGTTAGTTTGATTTTTATTGTGATACCAGTAACGGTTGATGATTCGATTTTCGAATTGTGACGAATTCTGACATGCATAGAGTATTTATCAAGTAAGATAATTTGTCATCGAATCGAATATCAATTAGTACGTACTACGTACCTATTTACCCAGTATTTTGCAAAACTGGTGATTTTTTTTATCTTGTAGTTATATAAATGGGTCGAGTGTTACCACTAAAATAAGAAGTGTCACTGACCATTATTTGATAGAAGATTGATAATGGGCAGCAGCGTCATCATACTCGTAGTGGACACATTACTGCGATCGCCAATCCGCTTGTGGCGATTATGGGCTTTTGCCTCCTAATGTGTCTTTATCCATAGTTAATAGGAGAGGCCTACGTCCAGCAGTGGACTGAGATAGGCTGATGTGATTAAACTTAAAAGTTTGAAGTCAAATTCAGAAATCAAAAGTAAAAATGGAAAGTGATACAAATGCTAAATACCGTTGTATGAATGTGTTATTATAAGCCGCGTTAGGGCGCCGCCACACGGGACATGTGCGGACAATGGGCCCGATGGAGAGGAACGGCACCTGCGCGATCTGAGCCGATAGTCTTGCTAGTGTGGAGGGGGCTTTACTTTAACAAACTTTATTAACCTTCTGGAAGCCAACATTCCAACAACTGATATATTGGCACCGCAGGTTCACATATGTATAAGACTTGGTTCACAGTGCAATATACAGCTTCTGCTATGCTATTCTCTTATTCACAACATTCGACGCTGCGTTCGTCAACGAGCTCGACGTCGAGACAGCCTTGTCTAAAATCCTAGCTGTTTTATTTGACATTAGGAATCGAGGCTGTGAGCGAGGTTGTGGGCGAGTTCGTCGCTGTTTTTCGTTAGAGAATACGAAGTTCGTACATTAAACGTCAAACTCTCGACGCAGTTGAGTTCCAGCTCAGCCGCATTCGTCGCCGAGCACTAGTGGCGTTTAAAGTACGTTAGTGAATACCATTTTTAGGCTCGACGCTGCCGCAGCGCTGACACAGCGCTGACAGCAAGGCGGTTTCCTTAGTGAATAACACTGCTGTACCTATTTGACATGGCGTTAAAAATGTTAATGTCTACCTTATTAGCAGGCAGCGGTACTTTGGTGCCGATGACAGACGTATAGCATAGCGGCTGCATACAGAGTGTTTTTATCTAGATGATAGATAATCATAAATTACTAACAACTTATTGGCGTCTTTAGTTCATGGATATTTTATTGACACTTGAGACTTGAGACGGCCAGTACTTATAAAAACATAACCACAAAACTGTTTTTGTCATTTTCATTAGAAAATTAGCGAAATCAATATAGTACATCGTTTTAGTATTTTTTATTGTGAATTAATAAGTTAGGTACAATATATAATTAACACGTTTCATTTATTTGTGTAAGGTTGAATAATAAAGTTTGACATTGCCTAATAGTGACAACTGTTGCATCTGCCAAAGCGTGATAAAAGTTTATAGTTCTGTGCAATTTATAAGAACATCCTATTATATCCCAATTAGTTTATGACTGTTTTCAACGAACAAACAGTCAAACACAACGAACTACGAAAATCGAAGTATCACACGCATAAAGCGGTCTCCACACTAGTTCAACACCGTCGAAGAAAGTAGTCCGTTAACAATTACCTCGCACCCGATCATTAGTCGATCGATTCGCCCCGAGGGGCCAAATTTGCATGGACGCGGCTTTTTACTAATTTAAGTTTCTTTAGTGGCTTTACTCGACCATGACGTGGTTTGGCGTCTTTTAAACTGTTTCTGAACATTCTTTATTGAAATGTATGTTTGTTTTCGGATGTATTTTATGAAAAAAATAAAATTTAACAACCTACGTAGGTTAGAAAGTATCTTAAGAGATTATAAAATACGATTTGTATTAGATAGGTACTTTCTTGGTAGGTGCATGGTGACGGCAGTAATAATATATTTGTCATCACCGCGACTCTTCCCGCGGGTGTCGTATAAATCGACTGAAGGTTTGAAGTGCCATACACTTGACCCAGCTATATCCTAAAACTACGACCAAGACCACCGGGAGATGGGCAGCACCATCCCTCAATTGCGGTGAAGACACTACGATCTCCAACCCGCATGCCAAGCGTGGCGATTATGGCAAAATCCGCCAAAAATGTGCAATTTTTGGGGGAGGCCTATGTTCAACAGTGGACGTCTTTCGGCTGATATGATAATCACGAGATCATTATTTATCATCACCCAGCAGGCCTAGCCATGACATTCTGCAGTCGTATACGATAAGCAATAAAATTTATGAAAATGACAGATTCGTACGAATAGTCACGTGACCATTTCTATTAATTTTATGGTCATATGACTTATCGCTTGTCGTATACGATAGCAGAATAGCATCTTGGCTAGGCCTGCAGATCTCTCATTTCTAGTCTAAAGATGGGATAATATTTATTAATAATTTCCGCCACAGATGTCATATATACCATAGATCAAGCAAACGTATCTACTTAGCGTGTCAAATGAACTCAGTAAAATCTACTGAGTTGTCCGTTTTTAATCGCAGCTTGCAACTTTCGGGCGTCAAATTTTGTAAGTTGAAGTGAACAAAAACATTAATAGTGCCTCCTTAAGTAATATGAATTGCAACAACACAAAAAATATGAATACTCAAGGGCCTGAGACATATTTAAAATCATAGGCAAGTAACAACTTCAGTACAAAATCTGACACGCTCGGCCGCCATACAAATGAATGAACTTGTTTCTTCTATCCAAATCTAATTCTGTGATTTCCGCGAGACGAAGGTAACCCGACACGCTACTTGCCTGCATCTGTCATCGCGTATTCAATCTCACCCCCAGGTCCTCTCGCATCATTGACACACTCATTTGCATACGCCATTTATGGGGTTAAAAATATTATCATATGATTACTTTCGAATTTTTCGACACAATTTAAACCAAATGTGCATGAAATAAGGTTCAGAGAATAGAGCTTGGAGAAAAGATGCTTCCAATTTTGAAATGCTCTTTTGAAATTCGAACGTTCAAACGTTTCAAAGCGAGTTCTATTTTTAAATGAATAGAACAAACTATGCCTTGGCTGTTTATTGTGACAGATAACCCTTAAATGCGTTATGCAAATTTTCGTATTTGGAATTATTTTTCGTATCATTTTTCAATAGCTCATTATGGCAAGTCAGAGTGCCATAGGTTTTATGCTATTGTATATGGAAATACATTTAAGAAATTGTGCGTAGACCGATTTTATGGGTTCCATTTGGATTCGTGACATGTGAAGGGCTATTTGCATGATTGTGATTTGTGGGTATATTTGGATTTGTTTTGGATGCAGTTTTATGGATAGATTATTGAGCTTGTATGGGATGCGTCGAATTGTGAGTGCTTTCGCACGGTTCATTCTGATTTGGGTTTGATACAAAGGTTTAATTTATTTCCCTATTTTTATTTCTAATTTGGATGTCGTTAAAGGAAAAGAATCCAGTCCATTAAAAAATGACAATTTTGAATCTTAAGTCAGCAATAACTAATTCATTTTAATGGCAAATTTCAGAAGGTTGGAATCTTTGTTCGTAACTACGTCCGTTTATGGTGCTACCAAAATGGCTGTTTTCTGTTATATCTAGTTATTTTGAGTTGTTTGTGCTGAAATTGTAGGCATCTGGCGATAAGATACGTCCTTATATGTCACGTGCCTTCACTTCCCAAGAAAAATCTAACCGCAATTATTTAAAAACCATCTAGCTCGCTGAAATAAAACATTTGTTAATGTAGAAAATATTAATAACTAAACCATCTGAAGACATTAGTTAATCAAAATAACTGGAAGTTAATCACGATGACGTCACATGCGCCTACGCATTTGACCTCCAAACAGAATGTAACTATCGACCGATATACTTAAAACTATTTCAAAATCATATCAACAACTAAATATCACTTAAAAAGCAACCTTCTTTTAAGAAACATAAAGTTTATTTGAAAAATAAACAGCTGATAACTATAAGAGTATTTGAAAGTAACCATTAAAAACTGCTTAACTCTTCAAAATTCTTATCACAGTATTTTTAGTCGAAAGAAATCAACCATATGCTAATGAGAATAAGATTCAAATTTCGAACGACGTTTTAATAAGGTACGTCTTCGCGAAAGTAAGGAATGTAGCCGCCTGCATTTTTAATTAAAAAAAACACATTCGGCCAGTAAGCAGTGGTGCGTGCCAATCGGCTTCCGATCTTACTCTTCTCCCTCTTTCTAACTACAGTAATTTAACTATTTTTGTCTCCTTCACTTGGTAATTAGTTACTCATGTATAACTTTTGTTTAGAATGACATGTGGTGTTTGTTAATTATGAAAGTCGGTTTTTTAACGATTCGATTGTTATCGATTGCGGACGATGTATCGATGGTAAGTTAGTATTGCTTTTTAATTGTGGTTGTAACGGTTTTCGATTTTACTATGGGAAAGTAAATTTAAATGAATTACTTATTAAAGGTGACTTGTGACTGGCAGAATAATTACAATGATGTTTTAATTTACCTAGGAAAGTATGTTGTTTTATTACGACTGATTCGATAATATGTATTAGGTAGTTTGTATAATTATGTGTTTAAATTATTGTATTTATGTTTCTTGTTTTTACATTTATGTATTATTGTATTATATAATTATTTATAACATAGGTAAATTTTATTCAGGTTAACTATGGTATAAAAGACAAAATGTTTTTTGACAAAACAGTACATTTTCATGCTAGTGAGGAAAATGTATCATTTTAGTACGAGTTTCGGGGCGTCAGGATGAAAGACCTTCGACTTTTTGATCATCTTAGTTAAAAATAACATTACCTCATTTTGTTCTAATCACTGAGTGTTTAACAGCCTGTTCACACTAGCGATTCTTTTCGGCGATATCGCGGCGATTCCTATACAAACTCGCACGCGGCGAAGTTTGTATAGGAATCGCCGCGATATCACCGTAGTCTGAACAGGCTCTAAATATGCGAAAAGCAAATAAAACTAATATTTTTCGAAATAAAAAGAGATCTTCTAGGGAACTACTGATAATTTCGAATTATGGAGAGGTTCGAACTTATCGTAGGTTTAAAAAAATACGATAATGGACTGTATTATATTGTCATAAATCCAAACTACATACAGACTCGATTAAATATGTTTGAAATTATTTTTAAATATAAAAAAACTCCACCTGTACTGAAAAACATCGTTCGATTTATCGCCACTCGTTTCAAACTTCATTTTTTCGCACTTATATCGTACTATTACCTACGTCAAGTTATCTATAAAAATAAAGGTTACAATAATTGCAATTATCTAATAAAACTAATGATATCTGAAACCAATTACTGACACGTCTGAACTCATAAAACAATACTAATCAGACACGAATCGAAGTGTTTAATTATACTATAATTCCATACAAATGTAATAGCAAAAAGAGTAGCCAATATATAACGACCCTATTGTTTCTGCCACGCGCCATTTGTGAGGTGCGCACTATAGCTCAATAGTAATCATAATGATTTAATGATCTATTGAGTTTTTGTTATTAATTGCCTTTTATTGGATAGTATCATCATCATCATCAGCCTATGATAGTCCACTGCTGGACGTAGGCCTCACCTATTAACTATGCGTATAGACGTATTAGGAGGTAAATGCCCATAATCGCCACGCTGGGCAAGCGGATTGGCGATCGCAGTAATGTGTCAACTATGATGATTGATGACGTTCCTGCCCATCATCAATCTTTTATCAAATAATGGTCAGTGACACTTCAATCCCTTAGTCGACTTTTACGACACCCGCAGGAGGAGTTGGGTGGTGACAAATTTACCTACCTATTCTTACTGCCGTCTCCACACTGCCAATGGGGTTTGAGGTACAGCAGCTGAAAGCCTACATTAAATTACTCCAAAAAAACGTGCAATCCGAATAGTTTCACACAAACCACTTGACAGGTCAATGCCTATAATAGGAGGTAATGACCATAATCTCCACTCTGGGCAAGTGGGTTGGCGATCGCAGTAGTGTGTCCACTATGATGACGCTGCTGCCCATGTCTTCAATAATCGAATGGTCATCGACACTTAAATAACTTAGTCGATTCTTACGACACCCACATGAAGAGTTGGGGTGGTGACAAATATATTCTTACTCTCGTCACCAAGCGCCAATTTTATTTAATTCTTGCAAGCCACAAAAATACCGAGTTACCAACTAGTCTGCGATTTCTAAGAATGAACTTTTGTATATTAATCCTTATTGGGTGGATTTTCATTTCGTTGTCGTTTTTTAAAATTTTCCAAATTTGGACTTTTTTATATTTTTTCTGCTCAGAATCACGAGCTCTTTCGATCCTGAAAGAAATAAAAAAGTGTCGTAAAAAAAATCCATTGAGTTACTATTTTTCATACACTTTCTTCGACCGTAAGTCAGTGGAAAATAAAAATATGTATGGAATTCTTGGGACACTTTTTTCTGCTAATGAGGATCGAAAGAGCTCGCGATTCTGAGTAGAACAAATAGGAAAATATCCAAATTTGGAAAATTTTAAAAAACTACAACAAAATAAAAATTCGCCCTATTAAAACTCACCATTTATTCGATAGCTTTCGTCACAAGTCATAGATATAAGAGTCATTTCTAAACAAAAAAGTTCATAAAAAGTTCATTCTTAGAAATCGCAGACCATAAAAACCAATCGTCAGTTTTATAGTACACGTCAATATTTTAAATTAAATTCTAATCATACGAGTATATTCGACAGGTGGACAGTAACCAACTAACCATTAATACAAAGAGGGTTCTTTCTAATTAACAATATCCTCTATTAAAACTAAACACAGAAACCGCATTTAAAAAACCATTCGGTCATCTTCGGGTGTTTTCGTAATTAACGAAATTCGCCGATGCTATTGACCTTCTGAATAGCCATCATTGTTCCGGAAAAACAAGCGATAATACACCTTAATGTTACTAGTATAAAACCTATTCATCGATCGAAGATTGTATCGGAATCCTTGGATTTATTTCAAAAGTATTTTCAACCTTATTTTAAACACGTTAGAGTATATTTGAAAGTGGATACGCTTGACTGATGCCCGTTACGCCTCGCTGTACACCTATAAGGTGGTCAACTACCAATATGAACATAATTAGAGGTTACACATGTATCGGAAACCAGAGCTCTAAAATCCCTATCATTTAAGGCGAAGTAGGCCTCTGGGGTTCCACTTTTGTTGCATGCGGTTGGTAACGTTAAGGAAGTCTTTTGTAGTCACGCGTCCTGCGTTCGAATGGGAATCAAATTGCGTGTTTTGTCTTAGGGCTTAGATTAGGTTTCGGTGCTAAGTCACTATTTTGAACTATTGTTTAATAGTTTTAAGAGAAGGCTTATACTCGTAATATTATGATATTTTTAGAAAGTAAAACATAATTTAAATAATTTAAACAATAGGTAATACAACCTATCATAAGAAATCTTTAATATGAAATAAAACTATGAAAACGGATAAATTCGCGTATATTAACTAATTTTAACTTCATTCCGACGTTTCGAACACTTTACAGGGTTCGTGGTCTGCGGATGACCGAAGAAAATATTAAATCTTTAACATTTATTCTTTGTTATTGATTTTGGATGTGAAGGTGCAATCAGACCAAACGAGCATTCGCTATTCTTTTCCCCACTCTACGAAATCAACGAATCACGTTTTGTGTAACGATCGAATTTCTTAGAGTTGGGGATAAAATAGCGAATGCTCGTTTGGTCTGAATGGACCCTTAGCAAAGTATTTTTCTTAAATTTCACATTGACCATCGTACCTATAAGACAAAACTCGCTATGGGTATAATCAGCGTTTTGAACTGTATAAAATATGAGGCGAAGTATAAATATGTACTTATATTATGTTATTGGGCAATCTTATACAAAGTTTACACTGATGAACGTGGTCATACGGTAACCAATTCAAAACAAAGATGTATAATTGATAGATGTAGAATCATCATCATCAGCCTATGATAGTCCACTGCTGGACGTAGACCTCTCCCATTAACTATACGTATAAACGCATTAGGAGTTAAATGCCCATAATCACCACGCTGGGCAAGCGGATTGGCGATCACAGGAATGTGTCCACTATGATGACGCTGCTGACCATCATCAATCTGCTATAAAATAATGGTCAGTGCCACTTCAATCCCTTAGTCGACTCTTACGACACCCGCAGGAGAAGTTGGGGATGTAGAATACTGTTTTAGATATATGTTAGATTAGGTTAGTTTAAGCAAATTTAAAATTCAGAATTAATATTTGTTCACAAATTATGTTTTTGTCGCAAAAAAACCTCAAACAACATAAAAAACAACCATGACTACGGAACAAATATTCCTGTAAAACTCACAAAAGATAACATTATCTGGATTTGAACTTAGGACCAGCTTCGTATACAGCTTACGTTTCGTGGTCAGATATTTAAAACCACCTTGTTAGCTTCGATGTTTATGATGGCGATATACCTCCATAATATTACTATCCACAATATTGACAGTAAGTGTATTCATTAGGGCGCGTAATCTAAGTGAAATAAATTACGTCTCACTTAATTGATAGAGTCATAGGGGGAGCCACCGGCGCGTCACGAGCTATCGAAGATCTTATCGAACTTCGCCTTAATTCCAAAACGTCACTTTATCTTGAGACACTGAAGGATATACGCCCTTTTTGAAATTAGACTGTTTTGTGTTCGTAAATTAAAACAGTTCTAGAATGACGTAAGTGTTAAGGAGTTTGTAGAGTGTTGAGTTGTTTTTCAATTGGTGTGGTTTTGTAATGAGGAGCAGCTTGCTCCAAAATATCCATTGTAAGTCGATAGATTGGGAATGTAGTGGTTTTATGTAAATTTCTTGTTACGATTTGTTCTTTGTTGTAAAATGTAGAATGAAGGAATCATACGCGAAGGGTTACAAAAAAACTATTGAACAATCTTGGAATAACATGTCATCTTATTAGAAATTTATTGATTTAAACTTTCACGATTATCACTCATATGTCAAAGTCATTGGATGTTGTGAGTGTTGTGTGTACGCCTAGTGACAATCCAAGTCTAGAAGTGAATAATCAAGACCAAGTGTACCCGCACTTCGAAAAACCCGCGCAGCTCGAAGGTTTTCATTTTCTTGCCAGTCTGCCTGCGACCACGGGTGTAACGTCATGCCCGAAACGTTACGATATAATTAAATAAGACGCGCTTGTCTTTAAATTATTAGAGATTTCATGTCATTAGTAATCTTTAAAGTTAAGATAACTCAATTATTCCCGTGGGTATCGTAAAAGTCGATTTAAAGGTGCATTCAGACTAAACGAGCATTCGCTATTCTATCCCCCACTCTACGAAATCAACGAATCACGTTTTGTGTAACGATCGAATTTCGTAGAGTAGGGGGTTAGAGTAGCGAATGTTCGTTTGGTCTGAATGCACCCTTAGGGTCTTCCCAAATCAATAGACGCAGAAAAACGTTTTCTATCTACGACATAAGAGCGAAAAAGACATCAACTGACACGAATCGGCAAGTATCGGCGTATTCTACTAAAGATTGGTAGACGTAGTTACTTACCCTATTATAAATTAGTCACATTAAACGCATTTGACTACCATTTCGACTTTTACTATTTAACTGCCCTAAACAAAATTACACAAGTCAAAAGACTGTCACAAGTCATCTAAAAACGTCATAGTTTACTTCAAAACTAGAGTCACTTACGACCTTTTAAAACCGTATTCAGGTGAGGGTCAATCGGCGATCGCTATCACAGGGATCGGGGTTCGATTCCCGGGGGCAGTAATTAGATTGTTAGTCGCATGCGATACCAATGTGTCATGTAGTGCGGTTTAGTGTGTTTGATAGTTGAATGATTTTGGGTAAAATAGGGTGGGTTGGGGTAAAACAGGGTAATCAAGATAGTAAAAAATAAGGTGTATGTGGGTGAAAACAAGGTTGGTAGTTTTGGATTGTGTCTTAAATCAATAAACCTATGGTCTATTGTGTTAATATTAGACAAAATATTAATTGTATACCTACGAGTTTTTTTTTTTAATTAGGTATGTACAAACTATCATTTGATATTCACAAGGTGCTTCAGTGAAGGAAAACATCGTGAGGAAACCTGCAGATATTTGCTCACGATGTTTTCACGATGAAAAAATTTCAAGTGTGTATGTGAAGTCCCCAACAAGTACTGAACCAGTGTAGGGACTACGCAAAATAGGCACATTCTACGGAAAAATGGTCAGAATACAATACAATTAAAAATAATCCTAGTATGACTTTCTGATACTGATTGTGTATCTATTTTAGAACGTATTGCATTATTTATGCATAGACTTGGATAACGACTTAACGAGATTTAAAACAGCGACAAAAATTTATTATAGAGTTTATTAGTCAAAATAACCTGTAAATTGACAAATGTTGTGACAACGCTTTATAAAGCTAATGTTAGCCTAACTTAATAGTAATTCTTACTTTAAATTATAGCAAGTTAGCTTACTTAGCAATTTGAAGTAATTACAATTTAAGCTACATGTATTTTAAATGTCATTACATTATGGAAAATGAGTGTTATTGCAACTGATCGATAGGGCTAATGCCCATTAGTGCAAAACAGTTCGGGCAAGTGATTTTAGGACAAACGATGTTAGGAATCTCGAGGGAGACCCATTTTAAATAAATAAATAAATATCTCGGGACATCTTACACAAATCGACCTAGGCCCACGGTAAGCTCAATTAAGGCTTGTGATGTGGGTACCAGGCGACGATATATATAATAGATAGATACATAGATACTTAAATACATACACAGCCATGACCAAGGAACAAATATTTGTGATAAATAAATACACAAATAATGCCCTCGCCAGGATTCGAACCCGGAACCTCCAGCTTCGTAGGCAGGGTCACTACCAAACCAACTAGGCTACGGGGAGGCTATCAATTTTATTGCTTGGTACGAACTGTAAGTGCCAAGTACCAAGACTGCCGCGTCACCGCCAGTCGATATATTTCGATGCCGATAAGAAAGTCAGTTGGGAATTTAATATACATAATTTCTTTTAACGTACGAGGTTAAATATATAAGCGCGCAAACGCCAAATATATGTATACACAACCATATTGCTACGGCTATAAAGGTGTGAATTCATATTTCTTGCCTTGCGCGCTTACGAGTATATTTTTTTAACTTGTACGAGTCGACATATCGATCATGCTTACTGTTAGTTACATTAAAAGGTGTAAAAGGGGGGCGATAGGGGAATATAATGTTGACAGTGATATGTAAAGGTGCATTTAGACCAAATGAGCATTCGCTCAATCTATCTCCCACACACTCTACGAAATCAACGAATTTCGACGAATCACAAAAGCGAATGCTTGGTCTAAATGCACCTTTAGTATGTAAATGGTTGGAGAATTCATAGTCCATGATTATATTGTGTAATGTGTATCTAAACTATTTTTTTACCTTTAAGTCTGCATATAGGTACTTCCAACAGTACTACTACAAGTACTTAATATTTTGATATATACAGCGTGTTTTTCTTCATATGCTATAACTTTAAGGGAAGCTTATTTAGTATTTAGGTTAAATATAATTAATTTCTCTAAGAAACTAGTGTTTTAACTCTTACTGTTATTTTATTGAGTTATTAAAAAAATAAGTTTAATGACTGAACAAGTGTATTGAACCTTTATTACATTCTAATGTTACTTATTTTGACATGTGCCGTCAGTCACCTGAGATTAACTTTTATTTTATTCTTCTCTCACACTTACCATTTCATTTATTATATATGAAAACAAAAAATAAAAATATCGAATGTTCCAAAAGCCGATATACCAGACAACTTCTATTAATGTCCCAAATAACCTGTCTAATTTAACGCATATCGAAACGAACACCCTGTATATCGACACTGGAAATTTCAAATGTCGTAAGGGACATTTTGTCGTAAGTACACTTTGAATTGCATAGAACTCAGAAAAAAATTCTCTATCGATCTGTATAATTAACTTTTTGATATCGCTTCAAATAAAGAAGTTATGGAGTGAATTTATTTTGTCGTAACTTCAAATTGCTTTAAAAAATATGTTGTATGGGTCAAATTTTTAATATGAAGGGATAACGTGTCCATTTTCAACGTAGTATATCCTTCTTATTCATAAATCCCTATGTGGTTAGTTACTACAGCAAAAGAAGGTGCCTTTACGACATTCTATCTGATGAAATAAACGAGATACTGTGAATTCACAATGGCGTAAGGGACAAATGTTTTAGGCTTTTGTGCGTTACAACACAATTTCGAAGATAGTATGGCTCTATTCTCTTAATAAACTGTGTCGTATGTACATATAAATCAAAATAATTTTAAAGTTTGATGTCGTAACTCACCTTTTAATTTTATAAAGTATACGTTACTACATTAAATACGGTACATGAATGAGAGTTACGCCTCAAAAAAGATGATATTAAAAATCTTGAAAGATTTTTTATGTACGTTATAACATTTTGTTTAGTTTCTTATAGCACTTGCAACAGTGCCGGCGCGAATTGACTCAGGGCGTCTCAGGAAGAGGGGTGAGGGCAGAGCAGTATTTTTACTACCACATAGATACTGCATCGACCAGCAACTCACGCATATTTCCACTTCCACCCCTGGAGCATATACATCGCTCTAACGATTCCTCTCTGGACGGCCAACGGCCAATCAAGGCAAGCCGAGTCCTACAGTTCATCTTGGATTCT